>JZKD02S2186008.1:277240-291564 GCA_000966675.3 Picea glauca
AGCCCACTCCCTGACTCAATCCGGAGTCCAAGGGAGTTCCACCGATGCCTCTGCATCCTCAAGGTCCGAAACCCTGCACACTCAATGAACTGAGTCAGCAGCACCTGTCTACATCGAGGTAGTAAAAACATCCTCTCATATAACTTAACGCATCATAATGAAGGAAAAAGTTTTATCATCATAAAAATCCAGATCACTTGCGAGCAAGTGTCCTCAAAGAATAAGTTTGGTAAGTGCGCCAGAGCGAGATGTTACACTCTGAAAATCTCTGGAAGGATCTTGGTCAGACCATCATCATCCCTTAAAACAATCGAATCCAGCCCAAGGTCTTGTTCTTCCCCCTTAGGGGTTATACTCTAAGGGCGCAGACACTTCTAGAGGCATCACACCTCCTTCCAAGACACCACACTACAAACCTCTGTGGATCCCTCTAATCAAGATCACTGCATGGACACATTAAAGTTTAATTAGTGCTAGTTTAATAATCAAGGGTTTACTGTAGTGGAAAGCATGGAAATCCACAGTCACAGGGTTAAACCCACTCTGATACCATATGTAATGACCCCAATCATTACGACTACATGCAATGCAAAGCAAGTGCAATTTTTTTTTTTCTTTAAGCAGGACAAAAATCAATGACAAAAATTAATCAACACGACTTTTCGACGAACACAACTTACACATTCAGGAAACAGACAACAATGACCCAATATACTACCACATCATGAAACTGGACAAAACATGAGATAATCAGTAGACATATGAAAACGGCTACCCGCCCGACACAATCAAGACAACGCTTACAAGCTAAAGGACAACATCAATAACCTGACACAACGAATTCGATGACCAGTAACTAGAAACCTCTACGATGCACAAAACCAAATGCATTAAGGCGTTACATAACCAAGTAACAACATCAACTACAATGGAAAATATTCCCACATCGGGAAGCACAAGACTCCAGCCATGTTATCATTCACATCTATCCCTCAGGGCACACAATGATCCCCTCATCAGGAATCATGCCGTCACAAGGCGATAGGCATGATAATAACCATGATGCAACATAACATATCTAGACCTTTAACCTAAGATAAAATCCAATGTGATAGGATACCAAATTATCTGTCAGAAATACAAGAAGACTATATCCGATCACCCAATCGACTAGTCAACAAGATGAAAGGGAATTCTTACTACTATAACAATCATACATCACATTAAATTCCAAAACAATCCTACATCAACATGGTTAAAGGAACAAAATAAATCTAATATTTAACCCATCATACCTCACATTAATTTCCTGAATCCACATAAGTCATACATTCCTTAAACTGATCCTTCTTTACTGTTTATGGAATAACTACTTTTTTTCCTTTTTTCATTGAAAAAGAGAATTGGAATATGCACTTAACATAATCAATACTAATGCTAGTGTAATGAGGAATGTAATGATGAATTACACCATGTTCACATAGTAATAAGTATATTCTCTTATAGGTACTAGTTATTCCATGGTGACACTTGACTACATCAATCTGTACACATTAAAAATAATTATATTCAAACAAATAGTTCATTAAATAATCTATCTATGAAACATGTCCTTTAAAACCAAATTCGCTATCTTTTAAAACTGAACCAATATATCACTATCCTTTAAACATTATAATTCTCTCTCTTTTAAAATGAAACAAATACATTTCTCTATCTATTAAATACATGATTTTATTGTCTATTAATATATACGCTATTGTTGTCTATTTAATGTATGAATCATTGTCTAGTAAACACATGCTTTTACTATTTATTTAACATACGCCTTTGTTGTCTATTAAGAGTATGATATCATTGTCTAGTAATATATGCTATTGTTGTCTATTAAACATACGCCCTTGCTATCTATTAAGAGTATGAAATATGAAATCCTTGTCTAGTAGTATATTCTATTATTGTCTATTAAACATACACCCTTGATGTCTATTAAGAGTATGCAATCATTGTCTAGCAATACAAAATAGAATATAGAATAGAATCGTTGTCATATACAAAATAGAATATAAAATAGAATTTCTTTCATATAAAATATCTATCATATAGAATCACTATCATATAGAATCATTGTCATATAGAATTGCTATCATATAAAATTGCTATCATATAGAATAGAATCACTATCATATAGAATCACTGTCATGTAGAATTGTTGTCATATACAAAATAGAATATAGAATCATTGTCTATACCAATGTATCTAAAATCGTTGTCCATTAAAAAGCCTTATGATAAATCCATTGGTAAAACCATTGATAAACATATTGATAATGTGGTGATACGCTGGGTAAAGGTTGGGTAAATCGTGGAGTAAAGGCTATTCTTATTGCCCATAAAATCGTGGAATAAAAACTGTTCATTATACCAATAAAATCGTGGTTAATGCTGTGTAGAATGTCAGGGAAAATCATGGAGTAAAAATTCATAGTGGTAAGTAATATAATGCATAGATTTTAGCAATCGAAGCACTGGGAATTATCATTAAAATTGCATATATTATACCGATCAAGCGCTGGGTAATATGCCAAGAAATCGCAGAGATAATATTCCAAGAAATCACAGAGATGAATCAAAATAAACACAAAGAGTAATCGATCAGAGATGAATCAAAATAAACACAGAGACTAATCGATCAGAGATGAATCAAACAAAAATGCAGAGATACCCAATCACAAGAAGGCTCAAAGACCAATCATTCGACAATGAATCAATAAAAAATGCAAAGATACTCATTCAAAAGAAGGCGCAAAGATCAATGACTAATCATAAGAGAAAAACATAGAGATAAGTAAGGGTTAGATAATTGGGCAAAAGTTTTCCTTGACTTTTTATCCATGCACGGGAAAGCATGGCATTTGAATCTATAAGTATTTGAACACCGGAGTGACGACCCTTGTTTTGGCTCCTGGCCGACTGCTCAGGCACATAATAATAACTCAAGGGAGAAGGGACATAAGATAAAAGCTAAATTTTTCTTCGCATTAATCAATAATAAAAAAAAGCAGAGAAGTCATTGCAATCAGAGGTTGGGTTCGCCATGGGAAATCAATTTAGAATACAACGAGGAAGGGGAATACAAATACCCTAGGGAAGCAGGTGCAAGAAGCTCATGGAAATGAAATTTTCAACCGAGCACAAAAAAATAAGATGTGTAAATTAAATTTCATTGCAGGTAACACCTTTAACATGCGTACCTTATCCAAACACGAATTCTCCGAAGTTGTTGTCCTGCATGTGCTCCATTCAGCTCCTGCTTGCCAACTGATGTGACCTCACCGGTACCTCCCAGCCAACGCTAGGGGTACTCTACTTCTCCCTGATCCCCCCAAGCCACAAAGGGGCCACACACAGAATATCAGATAATGCTAGTACCCAGCTCACCTCGCAAGGTCGAGCTACCACTCATTACCCGATCTGGGTATCCCAACTCCCACAAGAGAAAGTTCAGTCAAGGTAAAATTTCAACAGCGCAACGTTACGCAAAAAGATGAGATCCATATTCCTCCTCCTCCCTCCTTTTTATAGATTGTTTAAGTAATTAATTTCCCAAATTCCCATTAAATTCCTCTTTCATTAATCTCATTAGGAAAAAACTCCATCGTACACATGTCACCCATCCCCTAGTTGCACCAAAAAATCAATTTTATTAATTAATTAAATATTCCTATTTCCCTCACCCACCTAAAAGCATTCCTAAAAACACTCCTCAGTGTCCCAAAATTCCCTTACACTTCCTAAAAGACTTAGTCCTTACTTAATTCCTAGTTGAGTTCATAATTAGAAAGTTCCAAAGGCAAGATTCCTTAGTAAGCTAGACATTTAGCTTTTTCTTTATGTTTCCCCTTTTCTTTAAGTTTCCTATTTCTTTTAAGTTTCCCCCTTTTTCCTTTTTAACAAAAATCAATTTAGCAAGTGTAGATAAACAACCATTTACCATTTTTCCTTTTTAATTAAAAATTAATTTAGAAAGTGTAGATAAAATAACCATTTACCCCCTTTTTTCCTTTTTAATTAAAAATTAATTTAGCAAGTGTAGATAAAACAACTATTTACCCCCTTTTTCCTTTTTAATTCAAAATTAATTTAGCAAGTGTAGATAAAAAAACAACCATTACCCCTTTTTAAAAATTTAATCCTCCAT
Source organism: Picea glauca (assembly GCA_000966675.3). Lineage (NCBI taxonomy): Eukaryota > Viridiplantae > Streptophyta > Pinopsida > Pinales > Pinaceae > Picea > Picea glauca. Next base: position 281,442 of record JZKD02S2186008.1, read on the forward strand.
TAAAATTTTGACTTTAATAAATGAGTTTGAATTTCTTACCCCCCTTCTTGTTACATGTTTATTTATTATTATTTTTTTTTGAACACATGTTCTACTTAGACCTAGGTTTTAATTTCACTAGGCTGGATGGCATTTTTTTTTAAACCCTACTTATCATATCATTCATTTTAAGGCCGACTAGGTTTATTCACTTACCCGTTCAAATCATGACGTTCCCTTCAGGACGCACGACGTGCTCCAAGGGTGTCACTCACCTCTTTGTGTTTTCCTTGCACGACGTGCCCTTTAGGATGCATTACCTGATCCAAGGGTGGCACTCGCCTCTTTCCATTTTCCTTGCATGATGTGCCCTTCAGGACGCACTACGTGCTCCAAGGGTGCCACTCGCCTCTTGACTGACTTTGGTAGACATCAAACCCCTGGAGTCAATTCTTCGCCGGGTGATCTTATGGGAGACTAAGGGCCTCTAAGGAATAAATCCCCTTCCTTATTGCACACCCTTTAGAATCATCATGAGTGACTGTCACAGTCTACCCTCATGACATCATGGGTCTTCTTGAACTAGGTAATTGTTAACCTACACTTCGAGCCACGGAGGGAGTGCTAGTATGTTGTGGCAGGGCTACTGCCACACCTCTCCCTCAAGTATCTAGTTGTCTTGCATGACCCCTATACTCCACATGTAAGTTTGATCGACAAGCTATTGTCAGCCTGCATCCATCAATGAATCATGTCAACAATAATAATCAATCATCATAACATCCAATCATCTATACATATGTCACATAAAAAACATTCAAACCCTAATAGTCCACTCCCTGACTCGATCTGGATGCCAAGGGGTTTCATAGATGCCTCTACATCCTCAATGTCCAAAGTCCCTCACACTCAGGAGAACGATATCAATAGCACATGTCTATGTAAATACAACAAAATAACATATCATCATATCCATAATATCTCATAATCATAATCAAACGACCATTAATATAATAATCTGGATCACTTGCAAGCAATTTTCCTGAAGGATAAGTTCACTCAGTGCGCACAAGAGCGGGATGTTATAGATTTCACTAGCAAATAATTCTAGGACCAAATATTGGGCCAATCTATTTATGAAAAGGAATTGTTGGCTATTTTTCATGTAGTGGATAATTGGTGCCCTTAACTATTGGGACAACTCTTCTAAATTAAAATGGATCATCAAAGCCTCAAGTACTTCCTATAAAAACAAATTTCATCCGTGGAGAAAAAAAATGGGTGACCAAGTTGTTTGGATATGATTATGAGATTGTTTACAATAAGGGAAAAGAAAATGTGGTGACTGATGCTCTTTCTCGAAAATATGAATATGACGGTCCCCTCTTTTCCCTCTTATTCGTTATAGTAGAATGGATTCGGGTTGTTTGACATGAATGGTTTCAAGACCCAAAAATTTCCAACCTAATCCAAAAAATTCAATAGGATCCATAAGTTGCTCCAGGGTACTCTTGGGACAATGAAGGGTTTCGCTATAAAGGTTACTTTTATTTAAGAAAATAGTTGACTCTTAAACCCAAGGTGCTCTCTGAGTTTCATGCTTCACCTACATTGGGCCATTTATATTTTACCAAAACTTATGAACGGGTAAAATGATCTTTCTTCTTGAACGATGTGAAATAGGATATCCACACCATTTTGACCGAATGTGATACATGCCAATGAAATAACACTAAATGAAAATATCCTCTAGCGGAGGTTATATCGAAGGGTTTTAGTGTTAGAAAATTGACAAAGATTGTTAAAAGAAACCTCCACGAAAACATCCATTTTTGGTAGCGGATGTTTTTGCAGAGATTATAACGAAACTTCATTATAACTAAAAAAGTTGGGTCAGTGGAGTTTGTAGCAGATGTTTTTTTAGTGGATGTGCTTCATGGTCTATACGCACCAGTGCATTCTCAAACATAAAGCACCAGGCTAGTCCTAAAAAATTGGGGCACCGGTGCATTTATACAAAATAATGCACTGGTGCTTTAATAAAAAAATGCACCGATAGAATCTATGGTACCAAACAACGATGTGTTTTATAACTTAAAGCATTGATGATTAACATTACAAGAAAGAACTAGGGTTTCCCAAAAAATATTGGGGCACCGATTCTCTTATAAGTAATAACGCACGAGTGCCTTGATAAGAATAAGACACTGGGCGAATATATGATACTAACACAGATGCATTAAAAAAAAACCAACTGATGCATGATATTAAGAATGCACCAAGGAAGAAGTGTGATACAAAAGCACCAATGCATTTATTAATTAAACACACCGATAAAGGTTTTTATTATTATAATTGTTGGTTAAAATAATATTAAGATCAATTTTCGTTCCTTCTATATCAACACCGATGCAAATTTAATTACGACACCGATGCATTGTATCTTGAAATGCACAAGTGTTGTTTATCATTAAATACGTTGGTAGTCATTTTATCTTTTTAGAAGCACCAATTGTCATTTTCTCTTTTAAGAAACACTGACCTGTGACAATGCACAATTAGTGTTATTTTTTAATTCCAATGTTCATAAAAAAATTGACATATATCTTATAATAATATTCATATAAAATACATTTTGATTAGTGCATTGGGATATGATGTTTGGATTAATTTGTTATATCATTATATTTCACATCTCTCATTATAATATTTAATCATCCATATATTTAATCAACGATGTAACATTTCAAAACAACATTGGACAACACAATAGAATAAAGTAAAACATATTTTATTATATATGAATAATAGGCTCTTTGTCATACAAAATTGGATGACCCTTATTGGTAACCCCTTTTCTTTCAATTGGGACACTATGTCCATTACATTAAACAAAATCTTTGATTTTCATAGACAATTATTTCAAAAAATACAAGAGCTTGCATCAAGATATTCAAATACATTGATCACCATTCTTCGTTGGAACTATTGTCAGTGATCAAGCTACTTTCATGAGTTGGGTTATTTGGTTGAATGTTTTGTTGATTATATCGATTGTTTTCCTCTTCTTCAAATGATTACATCTACAAAAATAAAAACAAAGTGTAATGAGTATATCTACATTGGTGAGAATAATGAAAATTGAAATAAATAATATATATGAATGTAAATTGAAAAACAACATAGCATAGAAAGAATTGAGTCCTAAATGACACACATTTTTTCAAAAACAAATCTCATGCTTTCTATGAACAACTCTTCTATTGGAACATTTCCATACTTTGCTTCCTACAAGTTTTATACCCCATAATAAATCATAGATTTAATATTAAATAATTTTTTTCTTCCATTAATTATAAAATGAGAGAACTAAAACAACAGAAGATACTTACAAATTCAACAATTAATTTTTGATATTCTGACATATACTCACAACCCTTACTTAACCCAATGTTAATCAATTCTTGTGATGTCTCTTCTTTGTATGTTAGCACCTATTTGAAGACATTCAAGGATGAATTTTATAAAACAAATTAAAATATACAAAAATGACATTTTAAGTTAATGTTACAAGGAAATAAGAATTACTCACAAACTTTGCTATCAACCTTTTTCTTCCTTTTGTTCTGTTTTATGTGCTGAATAGGTTCCATTTTTTTTTATTTTCTACAAGAAAATACTTGAAAAATAATATTTAATGCTATAATTATTTATTTATATGTACCTAATATAAAATTTCAATAATTTCATATATTTGAAGCACGTTGTTGTTGAGATGACTCCTCATGAGATGCAATTATGTCCATTTCTTTTACCATATCCTTGTACACTTTTTTTTACATTCCTATTGACATATTTTGGATATCAACTCGTTGATCCTTTGGGATTTTCATAATCTTCCTGAAAAAAGTAACATGACAAAAAAATATTTTTATATTGATATATAAAAAGTAAATATAACAAAATTGATATTAATAAACACTAGTACATATGACCAAATTTGCGACGGTTTTTTGTTGCTATTGCCACACTTATTCATCGCAATTTCCACGAAATCCAAGACTTTTTTTCATCGCTATATCCACGAACTAGGTGTTTGTGGAAACAATGAAGAAATTATCTCTCCACATGTCATCACAATGTAAAACAAATTGTGGAAAGTTGCGACGCAAAATCTTGGAAATAGCGACGAAAATTTATGCAGAGACAAAAACTTACGACGCAGATGTTGTATGTGTGATGCAAAACCATGGAAAATTGCAATGAAAAAGTGTGGCAATAGTGACGAAAATTTTTGCCAAGACAAAAACTTATGACACAGATGTTGTATGTGCAACGCAAAACTGTGGCAAATTGAGACGAAAAAGCGTGGCAATAGCGACGAAAATTTATGCCAAGAAAAAAAATTACGACGTAGATGTTGTATGTGTGACGCAAAACCGTGGCAAATTGCGATGAAAAATCATGGCAATAGCGATGAAAGATTATTCCAAGACCAAACTTATGACGTAGATGTTGTATGTGTGACGAAAAACCATAGAAAATTGCGACGAACGTTCGTCTCTATTTCCATGGTTGTTCAAAATAAAAATTGGCTTTCAATGAACTATCGTCGATATTGTGACGTGTCCTTTAAGTTTAAAAAAAAAAATACACGAGATATGGTATTACCATATTACATTGTAATACGGTATACCATATTACAATGTAATATGGTAATGCCATATTACAATGTAATATGGGATTACCATATTATATATTACATTGTAATATGGTAATTCCATATTACATTGTAATATGGTAATGCCATATTACAATGTCTCTACTTTCTCAACAAGATGCAAGAAGTTCTTTTTAAAAACAACTTGGGATAGAGATTAGTCCTGAGTGGGATGGTGACCTTGGCATTCAACAAGATAGGAAGTAATTCATTGATGACAAGTGTAGCAGGTTGATGCAGGAGCATCGTCAACGTCAAGAGAGCGTGGGGAGAGTGCAACACATTTTGAGCACATGATAAATTGTTTAAAACTTTTGAAGATTGGATGTGCCAAACTTAAATGAGATAGTTAAGGAGAGGCGTACTTATATATTGAAAAGGACCTTGAGAGATCCTCTCCTGTCCATAGTAGGTAGAAATCATTTATGTTAGTAGGTAGCTTTAAATTCTTTGATTAGATAGTTTTAGGAGGGGATGGAAAACGGATATAGACACCCTCATTGTGCATTGTAAAATTAGCTTTAGCAGGAGAAGAGAGCATAGAAGAGAAGCAGAGAGCTATGTAGTAGACTCCACGTACAAAAGTTCTGAATTAATACAAAGAAGCTGTGATTCAGACTCATGGTGTTCGTATCTTCTCTGTGTATGCATCTTTAAATGTTATGCTCTCAATGTTTTATTCTTTCTGTCATGCAATTTATTTTATGCTATGTATGAATGATTTGTTGTTAAATGTTTGGGATCTGAGAGGAAAGGCAAGTGAAATGAGTTTCAATTATTTCTCTGTCTGAGAAAGAGTTACTGCAAGGAGTGTAGTTGAATTGTCCGCAAGGAGTGCGTTGACAAAAGGTTCAGAGGTTCGTCTTTGAAAAGCTTAGGAGAGATAGTGGTTGTTCTCATATTCACACTAGAGGTGTAGTCAGGCACATAAGTCGTGTAAGGTGTGGTTAGACCAAACTTAAAAAAAAAGCCAGGGATTGAAATCGAAGAAGCTATTGAGAGACAGTTGCTGCAGAGTGTGCGCAAGGTCGAAGAGTGATTAACACTTCAAGTGTTTGAAGGTTGCCGCAAGGAGTGCGTGCAAGGGTCTTCTTTAAGACTCGAAGTTGTGAGAGAGCTCAGGAGGGATAAGGCCTTTGAAATCATTGAAGGCAGCACAAGAAAATGGATGCATTTGAGTGATCATAAGGCATCTGGAGTTTGTGGTGTAAGTGGATAAATCCGAGGAAGAGCCCTTGGTTCACTTCATAGAAATCAGCAAGGGGAAAGAAATAGACGGTCAGAATCTTGTGTAGAGGATTAGAGAAATCCCATCAGCCGTCTGATCTGACAAAGAAACGAGGAGGTTACGGCCACGTCCGGAGTTCAAGCTCAGGAGATCGTGAGCCATTGGATCCTCACCCAATTACCCATCAGCCGTCTAATCTGCCAGGAGTTTCACAGGGATTAAACCCTCTCATGCCGAGCGAAAGTCCAGAAGGTATCGAGATATGGAGGCATCAGGGTTCAGGAAATTGGAAATCCTATGGACAAGAGATTGGGAAAATCCATCGTGAAAACCCCAAAGTAAATCAGAGCCATCCATCAGTTGGGACACGTGGCAGGAATAAAGAACCATCAGCATATCAGAGATTTGGAGAGCAAGAGCCTGAGACCCTTTGAGTTGTGAAACAGTGAAAGGATTTCAGCCGTGAATCCCAGGAAGGACACGTGTCGTGTGATTATCCAAATCGAGGAATCGGCCATCGGGACTCACATCAGTGGGTGTTTTGTCTTTGCAGTTGGCAAAGCCTAACGTTTGATCTGAACCGTCCATCCATTTGGGATGTGTGTCGAAAAATTTGAAGAAGTTGGGGTTCGACGTTTCGCGGATCTTGAAGACAGGAAACACTTGCAGTTCAGAATTGCGAAATACGAAATCTCGATGAGGAGGAAAGCTCCGTTGTGGGGCCCAGCTCATGTCATCTCGTCATAACAAGGGATCATGAATTTCCATAGTGAAAACCCTGAAGAAAATGAGGACCGTCCATCCTTGTGGATGTGTGGCAACAATCATGACTTTCAGAATAAGTCCCGAAAGAGAAGTCATATCGGGATTTGGAGAATCAAGGATCCGAAGGACAAGAGGTCACATACACTTCGACATTAGAAACCCCGAAATCCTAAAAGGTGGTAGGACTGAGGTCATATGAAAGGAGTTCGTGTGGACCACGAGCCTAGCCCAGAGGGATAACAGAAGTTAGAGCACATCGAGATATTGGAGATCGGGAATTCGGGAAAGCAAAGGTTGTGACATCGGGATTTTTGAAACCCCGATTCTCGATTTTCTATTTTTCTGTCGTGAAAAGAATAGTGATCGGGCCTAGAGGCTATGAAGAGCTGAAAAGATCTTGGGTCAATTTTAAAAGTAGATTCTAGTGGAGAATCGAAGGAACCACTCTGCCCGAGGTTAAAATTAGACGCAGATGTTGTATGTGTGACGCAAAACCGTGGCAAATTGCGATGAAAAATCATGGCAATAGCGATGAAAAATTATTCCAAGACCAAACTTATGACGTAGATGTTGTATGTGTGATGAAAAACCATAGAAAATTGCGATGAACATTCGTCTCTATTGCCATGGTTGTTCAAAATAAAAATTGGCTTTCAATGAACTATCGTCATTATTGTGATGCGTCCTTTAAGTTTAAAAAAAAAAATACACGAGATATGGTATTACCATATTACATTGTAATACGGTATACCATATTACAATGTATTATGGTAATGCCGTATTACAATGTAATATGGGATTACCATATTATATATTACATTGTAATATGGTAATTCCATATTACATTGTAATATGGTAATGCCATATTACAATGTCTCTACTTTCTCAACAAGATGCAAGAAGTTCTTTTTAAAAACAACTTGGGATAGAGATTTGTCCTGAGTGGGATGGCGACCTTGGCATTCAACAAGATAGGAAGTAATTCATTGATGACAAGTGTAGCAGGTTGATGCAGGAGCATCGTCAATGTCAAGAGAGCATGGGGAAAGCGTAACACATTTTGAGCACATGATAAATTGTTTAAAACTTTTGAAGATTGGATGTGCCAAACTTAAATGAGATAGTTAAGGAGACGCGTACTTATATATTGAAAAGGACCTTGAGCGATCCTCTCTCGTCCATAGTAGGTAGAAATCATTTATGTTAGTATGTATCTTTAAATTCTCTGATTAGATAGTTTTCGGAGGGGAGGGAAAACGGATATAGACACCCTCATTGTGTATTGTAAAATTAGCTTTAGCAGGAGAAGAGAGAATAGAAGAGAAGCAAAGAGATATGTAGTAGACTCCACGTACAAAAGTTCTAAATTAATACAAAGAAGCTGTGATTCAGACTCATGGTGTTCGTATCTTCTCTGTGTATGCATCTTTAAATGTTATGCTCTCAATGTTTTATTCTTTCTGTCATGCAATTTCTTTTATGCTATGTATGAATGATTTGTTGTTAAATGTTTGGGATCTGAGAGGAAAGGCAAGTGAAATGAGTTTCAATTGTTTCTCTGTCTGAGAAAGAGTTCCTACAAGGAGTGTAGTTGAATTGTCCACAAGGAGTGCGTTGACAAAAGGTTCAGAGGTTCGTCTCTGAAAAGCTCAGGAGAGATAGTGGGTGTTCTCATATTCACACAAGAGGTGTAGTCAGGCACAGAAGTCGTGTAAGGTGTGCTTAGACCAAACTTAAAAAAAAATCCAGGGATTGAAATCGAAGAAGCTATTGAGAGACCATTGCTGCAGAGTGTGCACAAGGTCAAAGAGTGATTAACACTTCAAGTGTTTGAAGGTTTCCGCAAGGAGTGCATGCAAGGGTCTTCTTTAAGACTCAAAGTTGTGAGAGAGATCAGGAGGGATAAGGCCTTTGAAATCATTGAAGGCAGCACAAGAAAATGGATGCATTTGAGTGATCGGAAGGCATCTGGAGTTTGTGGTGTAAGTGGATAAATCCAAGGAAGAGCCCTTGGTTCACTTCATAGAAATCAGCAAGGGGAAAGAAATAGACTGTCAGAATCTTGTGTAGAGGATTAGCGAAATCCCATCAGCCGTCTGATCTGACAAATAAACGAGAAGGTTACGGCCGCGTCCGGAGTTCAAGATCAGGAGATCGTGAGCCATTGGATCCTCACCCAATTACCCATCAGCCGTCTGATCTGCCAGGAGTTGCACAAGGCTTAAACCCTCTCAAGCCGAGCGAAAGTCCAGAAGGTATCGAGATATGGAGGCATCGGGGTTCATGAAATTGGAAATCCCGTGGACAAGAGATCAGGAAAATCCATCGTGAAAACCCCAAAGTAAATCATAGCCGTCCATCAGTTGGGACACGTGGCAGGAATAAAGAACCATCGGCATATCAGAGATTTGGAGAGCAAGAGTCTGAGACCCTTTGAGTTGCGAAACAGTGAAAGGATTTGAGCCGTGGATCCCAGGAAGGACACGTGTCGTGTGATTATCCAAATCAAGGAATCGACCATCGAGACTCACATAAGTGGGTGTTTTGTCTTTGCAGTTGGCGAAGCCTAAGGTTTGATTTGAATCGTCCATCCATTTGGGATGCGTGTCAAAAAATTTGAAGAAGTCGGGGTTCGACGTTTCACGGATCTTGAAGACAGGAAACACTTGCATTTCAGAATTGCGAAATCCGAAATCCCAATGAGGAGGAAAGCTCCGTTGTGGGGCCCAGTTGACGTCATCTCGTCATAACAAGGGATCAGGAATTTCCACAGTGAAAACCCTAAATAAAATGAGGACCTTCCATCCTTGTGGATGTGTGGCAACAATCATGACTTTCAGAAAAAGTCATGAAAGAGAAGTCATATCGGGATTTGGAGAATCAAGGATCCAGAGGACAAGAGGTCACATACACTTCGACATCAGAAACCCCGAAATCCTGAAAGGTGGTAGGACTGAGGTCATATGAAAGGAGGTCGTGTGGACCACGAGCCTAGCCCATAGGGCTAACAGAAGTTAGAGCACATCGAGATATTGGAGATCGGGAATTCGGGAAAGCAAAGGTTGTGACATCGGGATTTTTGAAACCCCAATTCTCGATTTTCTATTTTTCTGTCGTGAAAAGAATAGTGATCGGGCCTAGAGGCTGCGAAGAGTTGAAAAGACCTTGGGTCAATTTTAAAAGTAGATTCCAGTGGAGAATCGAAGGAACCACTCTGCTCGAGGTTAAAATTAGAACGGTCCTTAAGACTGGGAGGTCAACGTAGGGACCTTTGCTGAGGCAGAGGGTGTGTCTGCGTAACAGGTGTGCAGGTCCAAAAGTGTAGCAGGTGTGCAGGTCCACAGGTATAGCCGACATTTCTATTGAAAGATGGATGTTAGATAAAATGTGTAGATCTTTTATATTGAACATGATTATAGTATATATATATA
>JZKD02S2186008.1:325787-339369 GCA_000966675.3 Picea glauca
ATATATATATATAGATATAGATATATAGATATATATATAGACCCTGAGACATAAAATCCCCAACTCATAGCCCTCGAGATATAGTCATGGATACATCCTTGTCACCTGATTGAGAGTGAGGGGCATTAGGAAGGATAATATAGAGATACCCCAATTGGGATTAGATAATATTGTACAATTGTTCCTTTTGGATGGCTTCATCCACATTCCTAGGCATAGCCATGGATACATCCTTGGTAATGAGGAGAAGAAGTGATTCCAGGAACTACTCTATAACCCCCAATGACTATAAACTTGAACATGGTATACCCTCTGATCCCTATGACTCCTGAAACAATCACCCCCATTGAACATAGTGTGACCTCAAACACACTAAAAGATGAATACATTATGGTTATGAACATAGTAATATCATAATATATTGACCCTTCTAATACACTATGACTCTTAACCCCTATAACCCTTGATCTCTTAATTCACCCTTTTATTTATTTCAAATTATTATTATGATGCTTTTAGAAAAGTATGAGGCTAATTAATATGTCATTTATGATCAACAATATCTTTGGCATTAAAGTATCATGTCATGGTATAAAATACCGATCACTATAACCCTCCTTGGACATAGTATATCCCCCAATCTCCATGAACCTTGAATTAAATGGTCTCCCCTAACCCAATCACCCCCTCACACATTATGACCCAAACAATCATGTTAACCCCTAAGGCACTATGGCCACTAACCATTAAGMCACTAATATGCTATGACCACTAATAATTATGGTCCTAGACATTGTGTACCCACTGATCCCTATGAACCTTGACATGCCTAACCCTTGAATATGTGTATACTACTTGGAGGTCATAGGTTAAAATACAGAGGGGGGTAGGGTATGCATACCTTCATATATGGGGAAAACAATTAGATGGGGAAAACCTATGATTGAAAAAAAATTCATAAAAAGAAGCATTACATTCTATCCTCCTCCCTTCCTTACTCATCAATCCTTTGTGCCTCCCTTAATTGAACCTCTTTTGATTCCTACGAAAACCTAGAATCTTGAATCAATCATTGTACCCCCATGGCCTTGCATGCAAAAAATGATTCACTCCCATATAGCATTTTATCTAAACCCTATGTAGTTTTGAATTGGAAAAAGGAACACCAACAATAAGATGAGGATGAAGTAGAAGAAGAAAGAATCCGAAAGAAAATTAGGAGGAAAATAAACAAGGCCCTTTAATTCCCTAATTATGCTCTATATATACCTAATCATGTGTTGTAGATCCATAATTAGGTCACAAATGTACTTAATTAGGAAATATGGATCCCTTTTAGGCCCTAACGATACAATCAATCCTTGTAACTCCAAAAATAGGCCATGTATATCCACAATTAGGGCCCATGAATCATGTATTAGGGACTAAATCCTTAGTTCTTCATTGTCAATTCATCGCTTAGGCCCCAAGGATCATTCTTGTTGTGGTCAATATTTGAAGTTGGGCCTATAATCATCCTTGTAATTGCAATTCATGTGTCTTGTCATGACCAAATATCCTTAACAATGTTACATGTACCCAGGGAAAGAATGACAAAAATGACCTATTGATCAGAGCCTTTGGCATGACTGGCCAATGTTCTATGATGTAAGTAGACTATTTAAAAATGGGAATTTAACTCATATTTATGGCCATAAGATGCATGGGAAAGTTATTCATTAGAATCTTTTTGGGGGAAAGAAAGACAATGGAGTAGACAACATGTCAAACAAAGGAACTCATTTTTTCCTTTGTTGAAGGTCACTTATAGGCTCTTTATAGAGATAGAATCGAGAGGCTCTTGAGGGCCTACCAATAAAATGGTACGTTAAAATTAGGATCCATAAGTTGTTGCATGTGTAGCTCACAAAAATAAATGGCCTCCACTTAGAACCATGTCCTCGATCATAGTAAGGAAAAAATGGATAAGTTCATCCCCTTCACAATTAGGTTCTAATTTTGTTGTTTTATTGTCAAATTATTTGTGTGATTCACGTTTGAGTCTCGAAACCCTCCCATACTGTCAAAGTATGCATCTACTATAATGATGTAGACCCCCAAACCCTCAGGTCGAGGTCCACATAGGATTGTTCTAATCTTCTCTTTGAGTCTAATTGACTCTTTGGTTTCCCCTTGGGAAATACCCTTCACACACAACAGTGTATCCATAGGTCCTTATGGGTGTGCTCGCATGATCAGACATGAAGCATCAACCCAAAACTCCTAACCCGAAATAGGATTTTGCCTTTGCAACTTTGGGACTTCGGGTTTCGTGATTTCACGACTTCTCCTTCCGAGTTTCTAGACCCTTCAACTGCCGAAACCTGAAATGTCGATTCACCAAAATTGTTATCACGTTTCGTGATTTCGGGAATCTTGGAACAAAGAACTCCAATCACTTGTCCTCGAAAATGCCGAAATGCTAAATCCCGACACGTTCAGCAAAGGCTAGCCCCACAATGGACTCCTCACTTCATCGGGATTTTGGACTTCACGATTTCGTGAATCCAGATGCAAAGCTCCCAACTCTCTAACCTCCGAACCCCGAAATAGTCAACAAGGATTGACTCCACCTTTTTGATGAGGACACAACACCTATCCAGTCAACCACTTCCTATCTTTGATGTAGACTCCTGCCACTTGTCACTCTTTTCGGTTTTCGGGACTTTCTCTCCCAAGGTGTTGTCTCCTCCATCTCCCGACACCGAAAGTGCCGAAATCCCAAAACTCTTATCCAATTCCTGTCACAACTCGTGACTTTGGGAATTTTGTTTCACTGTTCTCAACTCCTTGTCGTTAGGATCCCCAAAATGACGAAATGATATGACGGCTTGTGCAAAGCACGATCAATGGTCCACATTGATTCTGGATCCTAGAGTGGTAATCTTTCTCACCTTTAACCACCCTGCAACTTCCCTAGATCCTATGGTCCTCATGATTTTGGGAATTCTCCACAGATAATTTCGACCACTCTTTGCTTCTCAATATCTTTTGCGAAAATAAACCAAGGTTCTTCTACTGGGACTTTACTTCTGCAGGAAAACTTCGACCCTTTTCTCCCTTTGAAGTATTCAAAGATTCTACTCCTTCTGAGATTTGTTTGCAAACTCAAGTCTTCAAAAATACTCCTGCACACACTCCTTGTGACAACCTTAAAATACTTCTAAGTATTTGATTATCTCGACTCTATGCACCCTCCTGCAACAACAGTCCTTCAACTCACCCTTTAGTTGATAAGTCCCGAACTTTCAACCAGCCTGCACACACCTTGCACGACTTCTGTGCTTCATCTACACTTCTGTGGGAATGAGAACAATGGTATCTCTCCTTAGCTTTCAGAGATAAACTCTGAACCTCCATCAACACACTCCTTGTAGATGATTTCACCGCATTCCTTGCAGGAACTTCTCACTCAGGAAGGGAAACAATTGAAACTCATTCTCTCTCTCTCTCAGAATTCAAACATTCAAATTTGAAATCATACATAAACATAATATTAAAGAAAATGCATAAAAGAGAGAATAACAACCATAATCATACCATTCAACATGTATACACAGAAAGCATCATAACATCATGAATTTGAATCAAAGCTCTTTTCATTAATTCAAACTTCTGTACATGGGTTCTTCTTCTCAACTCTCTACTACAACTCTCTCCTTCTTCTCTATGCTCTATGATCTCTCTAATGTTGCAATGATACAAAGGTGAGGGTGTCTATAGTTGGTTTTCCCTCCTATGCACCTAAACTGTCTAATCTAGAATTTAAATCTACCTACTTACATTAACTATACATAAATGCCTCTACCTACTACATATGAGAGAAAATCGCTCATGATTTGTTTACAATATGAAAGTGTGCTTCTTCTTAACTATTACATTTAATATCTGCGCATTTAAAATTTCAAAATCATTTTAACATGTTCAAAAGTGAACTGGTGCTTGTCCCAACTGTTTTCTGCCTCTGCGCTCGCTTGCTGCTGGCGATGCTCCTGCATCATACTCCCTCGCTTGAAAATTTTCATGAACTCTTGTTCATGAGCTCTTGCATGGTTTGTCCATGCTTATGAATTTCTGCTTCATTTTCCCAGCTGGCATATTCAACTGGATGTCCCTTCCATTTGACCAAGTATTCAAAATACTCCTTTCTCCTGGTCCTCTTGCTGACTCTCTTATCAATTATACTTTCCATGTGTGGCTTTTCAGCTATAGGAATTTGTTTAGTCCACTGAAGCTCCGACTGTTCATTTTCTATACCTGCTTCTCCATCTTTGTAAGGGTACAAATCTGCAATATTAAATATCGATGAAATTCTGATCCCATCGGGTAATTCAATCTCATATGCGTTTGCCCCAAATTTCTTCAAGACCCTGCATGGTCCAATATTTTTCATTTTTAATTTGTTATATGTTCCCCTTGGGAACCTTTCTTTCCTCAAATGTGTAAGAATCAGATCACCAACTTCAAATTGAAGTTCTCGCCTATGTTGATCTGCTCTGCGCTTGTACTCTTGACACAAATTTTGCAATCATTTCTTTACTTGGCTATGAAGCTCCTTCATTGCTTCTACAAAATCCTCTATACTAGAACTTATAAATTCAGTCTGTTTTGAATCCTTCAATTCAGAAACTCCTCTCAGTTGCATTCCATACACAATTTGGAATGGACTTTTCCTTTTCCTTCTGTTGATTGAATCATTATAAGCAAATTTCACCTGTGGCAAAATGTGATCCCACTGACTTTGGTGTTCAGACACTAGGCTCCTCAACAAATCTCCCAAGATCCTATTCACAACCTCTGTTTTCCCATATGTCTGAGGATGATAAGCTGAGCTAAATTATAAACTCATCCCCAGCTTCTTCCATAAAGTCCTCCAGAAATGTCCAACCAACTTGGTATCCTGATCTGAAACTATACTCCTTGGAAAGCCATGAAGTCTGATGACTTCTTTGAAAAATAGGTTTGCAGTATGAGTTGTGTCGCTGGTTTTCTGACATGGTATAAAATGTGCCATCTTTGAAAATCTGTCTACCACCACAAAGATTAAATCAAACCCTCTTTGCGTTCTTGGCATCCCCAATATAAAATCCATCCTCACTGCATCCCACGGCCTCTCAGGTATGGGTAATGGCTGGTATAACCCTATATTTTGCCTTTTTCCTTTTGTGTGCGGACAACTTCTACATCTGTCCACAAATATTTTTACATCTATCCTCATTCCTGGCCAAAAATAAGAGCCACTAAGTTTTGAGAATGTCTTATCATGACTGAAGTGTCCGGCCAATCCTCCACTGTGTTTTTCTTTCAACAGATTCTCCCTCATGGAGCATTTTGGAATACATAACTGATTGCCTCTGAATAATAATCCATCCTGGATCATATATTCAATCCATTTGCTTCTATCCCTAAGAATTGGATTCTCAGATGCCTCATACGCCTCTTTGAAATCTGGATCTTCTCTGTACATGTCCTTGAGGTTATCAAAACCCAATGTTTTGACTCTAAATTCCTGCATCAACAAACATTTCCTTCTCAAAGCATCAACAACTTTGTTAGCAGTTCCAAAAATATGTTTAATCACAGAAGTAAAATTCTACATGTATTCAACCCATTTTGCATGCTTTTGGTTCAATTTATCCCGTTGAGTCACGAATTGCAAAGCATTATTATCGTGCGTGATTATCGTTGTACAAAACAAACTCCTTAGGAACCAAATAATGCCTCCACTTCTTTAGCGCTTGTATGACTGCATAGAATTCCTTGTCATGCGTTGAGTACTTAATCTTCACCTCATTCAGTTTCTCACTGAAGTATGTGACTGGTCTGTCATCTTGGACCAAGACCACTCCAATTGAAAATCCGCTCACGTCACATTTGACCTGCAACATCTTGCTGAAATTTGGCAACACCAATATTGGCTACTCAATGATCTTCCTTTTTAAGAGATTGAAAATTTTCTCTTCTTCCTCTGTCCAATGAAAATATTTGTGTCTTTTCTTCACCGTATCAATCATCGTTGCGCTAATTCCACTGAAATTTCTGATGAATTTCCTGTAGAAACTAGCCAATCCATGAAAGCTTCTGACTTCAAATATACTCTTTGGTGATGGCCAATTCTTGATTGCCTCTACCTTATCCAGATCCATTTTCATCTCATTCACAAAGATAACAAAACCTAAGTAAATGAGTTATGTCCTCATAAATGTTGATTTCTTCATATTTATCAGCAACTTCTCTTGTTGTAATCTCCTCATCATTGTAGCCAAATGCTTCAAGTGCTATGTTTATGTCTTGCTGAAAATTAATATATCTTCAAGATATACGATGACAAATTTCCCGATGAAATCCTTCAGGAATTCATTCATCAATCGCATAAAAGTACTAGGCACATTTGTTAATCCAAATGTCATAACAAGCCATTCATACAACCCTTTGTTTGTCTTGAATGTCGTTTTCCATTCATCACCTTCTCTCATACGAATTTGATGATATCCGCTTTTCAAATCAATCTTTGAAAAAAACTTTGCTCCACTCAAGAAATCCATCAAATCATCCATCCTTGGCAAAGGAAATCTATATCTGATGGTAATCTTGTTGATTTCCCTTGAGTCTGTACACATCCTCCAGCCTCCATCTGTCTTTGGGCTGAGCACTGTTGGAACAATGCATGGACTCAAGCTCTCTCTAACCAACCCTTTGTCCATTAACTCCTAGACCTATCTCTTGACTTCTTCATTCTCCTGCGGCGTCAATCTGTACGTTGTTTTGTTTGGTAAACTAGATCTAGGCACAATATCAATGTGATGACTTATACTTCTGATCGGTGGAAATGAACGAGGCAGTTCATCCACTACTATGTCAGCAAACTCTTCCAACAAATTTTGGATTTCCTCTGGTAAATCATCCACTCTTGTACTAGTCAACACAATTCTAGGCTTCCTGACCACAATAAATTGCGTATCTTCCTTCTTATTAACCTCCTTAAGAAGTTCCTTCCCACTCATGAGAAGTACATTGTTGCTCACTTCTAGTTTCGTTTCTTTATCCTTAATTAGCAGCAACATATGAGTTCTCCCATTCTTCTCCAGGGTGTATGTGTTCTTTCTCCCATCATGAATCACATTCCTATCATATTTCCATGGTATAACCAACAATAGATGACAAACATCCATGGGAATGACATCACATAGTATTTCATCATTATATCCTCCTATTTTAAATTCAACTAAACATTGTTTAGTGACATTTACTTGATGTCCTTTTTGTAGACACGAAACTCTGTATGGGCTTGGATGTTCAATAGTCTCCAACTCCAGATTTTCTACCATCTCTATAGAAATGAGATTTTCTATGCTACCACTATCCACGATGACTTTGCATACCTTATCTTTGGTCTTGCAAGAAGTCCAAAAAAGTATATTCCTTTGGATTGGGTTCTTCGCCTCCTTCTCTGGCGTTAAGATAACTTTTCTCATCATCAGTGATCTTCCTCCCTCAGCATCTTCTGCCTCAACATTCTATCTCTGTGCTTCGGCAATGTGAGTTTCACCTCCTTCTTTCTTTCTATCTAGACATTCATAAGATTTATGTCCGTTTTTCCCACAGGTAAAGAATTTCACTTCACCGCCTCTTCCTCTTCCTCTTCCTCTGGTATGAGGAAAAGTATTTCTATTGGCATATTGACCTCTCTGTGAGCTTCCTCCTCTTTCATGCTAAGGTTGAGGTTTCTTTCCCTCTTGTTTAGACTTCTGATTACTATCTTGGGCAAATTCTTTGCCTCCGGGTTGACTTCTGCCTCAGCCTCTTTGCCCTTGCTTTCGGCTTATCTTTTCTTCATCTTTCAGAGCCATATGATAAGCATCTTCTATAGTCCAAACGATCATCATGATCATCTCATCCTGAATGTCATATCTCAGACCATTCATGTACTTGGCAACCTTTTCATCATTGCTTTCCCGATGACCTGCTTTGATGTTTAATTTGTAGAATTCTTCAGTGTACTCTTTCACTGACATCATCTTCTATCTCAAATTCGACATTCTTCAAAACAAAGTAATTTGATAATCCTTGGGTATGAATTTTTCTTTCATCTTTGCAACCATTCTATCCCAACTTTTGATTTTCTGCTTGCCTTTCCAGCATTTGTCAGCCTACAGTTCATCCCACCATAATGATGCATGTCCTTTAAGTCTAGTGACAACATCTTTGACCTTCCGGTCTTCCTCGACATCCTCATAGTCGAAGTATTTGTCCAGAGATCTAATCCAATCTAGAAGCTCTTCAACATCCAGGTTTCCTTCATACATGGGAATCTCCATTTTTTCTTTAGCACCTATCCTTGCGACAACCCTGAATAGGAATTCGTCTACAACATCTTCGACTATGAATTCTTCCCCATGTCCAGCTTCTTTTTCACTATAAACCTCGCTGATATCTCTAGCATTGATTGTGCACCTCTGTGTTGTCTGCATGGCATCAAGCCTGGCACATAGTTCATGCATTTCCCTTTCCACTGCTGGATCAGGCATTAGCCTCTCTCTCCTTCTCGGTGGCATGGATGAGAAATATTCTTCCTTCCTCTGCTACAGAAAGAAAAGACTCTTTCTGATCTCTTCTGATATCACAACTGATGTGTACCAGAGTACCCTTCTCCTCCTCACTTCCCCTGTCTAAAATATACAAACAAAGTCAAGCTCTGATACCACAACTGACGCAGACCCCCAAACCCTCAGGTTGAGGTCCACATAGGATCGTTCCAATATGCTCTTTGAGTCTAATTGACTCTTTGGTTTCCCCTTGAGAAATACCCTTCATACACAACAGTGTATCCACAGGTCCTTATGGGTGTGCTCGTGTGATCAGACACGAAGCATCAACCCAAAACTCCTGATCCGAAATAGGATCGCACCCTTTGCAACTTCAAGACTTCGGGTTTTGCAATTTCACGACTTCTTCTCAGTTTCTCGACCCTTCAACTGCTGAAACCTGAAATGCCGATTCACCGAAATTGTTATTGCATTTTGTGATTTCAGGAATCTAAGAACAAAGAGCCCCGATCACTTGTCCTCGAAAATGCCAAAATGCTGAATCCCGACACGTTCAACAAAGGTTGGCCCCACAATAGACTCCTCACTTCATCGGGATTTCAGACTTCATGATTTCGTGAATCCAGATGCAAATCTCCCAACTTTGTAACCTCCAAACCCTGAAATAGTCAACAAGGATTGACTCCACCTTTTTGACGAGGACACACTACTATCCACTCAACCACTTCCTATCTCTGACGTAGACTCCTGCCACTTGTCACTCTTTCAGGTTTTTGGGACTTTCGCTCCCAAGGCGCTGTCTCCTCCATATCCCGACACCCAAAGTGCCGAAATCCCAAAACTCTTGTCCAATTCCTGTCGCAACTCGCGACTTCGGGATTTTCGTTTCACTGTTCTCGACTCCTTGTCGTTAGGATCCCCGAAATGATGAAATGATATGATGGCTTGTGCAAAGCACGATCAATGGTCCACGTTGATTCTGGATCCTAGAGTGGTAAGGTTTCTCTCCTTTAACCACCCTGCAACTTCCCTAGATCCTACGGTCCTTGTGATTTTGAGAATTCTCCATAGAGAATTTCGACTGCTCTTTGCTCCTTGATAGCTCCTGTGAAAATAAACCAAGGTTATTCTACTGGGACTTTACTTCTGCTGAAATACTTCGACACTTGTCTCCCTTTGAAGTATTCAAAGATGCTACTCCTTATGAGCTTTCTTTGCAAACTCAAGTCTTCAAAAAGACTCTTGCACGCACTCCTTGCGGCAACCTTCAAATACTTCTAAGTATTTGATTATCTTGACTCTGTGCACCCTCCTGCAACAATAGTCCTTCAACTCACCTTTTAGTTGATAAGTCTTGAACTTTCAACCAACCTACGCACATCTTGCATGGCTTCTGTGCTTCACCTGCACTTCTGCAAGAATGAGAACAACGGTATCTCTCCTTAGCTTTCAGAGATAAAATCTGAACCTCCGTCAACGCACTCCTTGCAGACTATTTCAATGCATTCCTTGCAGGAACTTCTCACTCAGGAAGAGAAATAATTGAAACTCACTCTCTCTCTCTCTCAGACTTCAAACATTCAACCTTGAAACCATACATACACATAATATTAAAGCAAATGCATAATAGAGAGAATAACAACCATAAGCATACCATTCAGCATGTATACACAGAAAACATCATAACACCATGAATTTGAATCAAAGCTCTTTTCATTAATTCAAACTTCTGTACATGGGTTCTTCTTTTCAACTCTCTGCTACAACTCTCTCCTTCTGCTCTATGCTCTATTATCTCTCTAATGTTACAATGATACAAAGGTGGGGGTGTCTATAGTTGGTTTTCCCTCCTATGCTCCTAAACTATCTAATCTGGAATTTAAATCTACCTACTTACATTAACTATGCATAAATGCCTCTACCTACTAAATATGAGAGTGAATCGCTCATGATCTATTTACAATATGCAAGTGCGCTTCTTCTTAATTATTACATTTAATATCTATGCATTTAAACTTTCAAAAGCATTTTAACATGTGCAAAAATGCACTGGCGCTTGTCCCAGTTGTTTTCTGCCTCCACGCTCGCTTGCTACTGGTGATGCTCCTGTATCATATAACCATGCCAAATTTTAGTGCATACAAGCACAAACTGAAAAAATATCAACGTTGGCCCCATTCACAAGTCACTCTACATGAGGTCCAATTAAAGAATAATTTCCACAAAATGGAAGGAGGGAATTGTTTAGGATCAGGGACGTTCCTACTAATTAGGTTTTACATAAACTATAGGTACTATTACATGAATCCTTATAACAACTTTTTTCCTTGGGTACTGTGTTGGATCATGTTGTCATTGATGCCAAAGTTTAATTAATCGATGTCAAACGATTGATGTCAAGTTATTGATTGATGTCAAGTGATTGATTCATGCCAAAGAATGATTGATTGATTGATTTCAAGTAATTGATTGATGCCAAAGGTTGATTGAATGATGTCAAAGGCCAAAGGTTTGATGTATACATGTCTTATCATAGTTTTCATTCATACATGATGCATAGATGAAGATGGATGGATGTGGTTTCATTGGTATATGATGCATTGTTGGATTGATGTAAAGATGAATATTTATTGTATTATCATGTTTGATAAGGTGTACAAATGGATGAACTCCAAAGTGGTCCCCTTATGGCCAAATCTCTCACAGGAAGATTCTTTGCGGTTGAGTTATCCTTGAAGTATGGTTATGCTTATATGTGGAATAATGAGATGAATATCAATGAATTTGTCAGTAGAACTATCCTAGATGGATAGTGTTTGTCATTCCATTTCTGGTGGTATGTGGAACGTCACATAACTCCTCATGGTTTGAGAGTTATGGTCTTACAAAGTTGGAGGACCCTCATATGTAGGCTTGAAGCCCCAAAAGGTCAAAGAAGTCAAAGAATCTTGAAAAGAAGAAATTATTATTTAAATGGTAAAGAAAAGTGACAAAGTCAAGGAAGAATATTTAAATGATAAATTAATGGATAAATTTATAATTATGGAAAGTGGTTAACCCTAAAAATGAGGAAAATATGTTAAGTGACCTAGAAATGGGTTAAGTGACCTAGAAATAGGTTAAGTGACCTAGAAATGGGTTAAGTGACCTAGAAGTGGGTTAATTGACCTAGAAGATGCTTATAAGGAAAAAACTTGGAGATTACTAATGACCTTGTGATCTAATGATCGTTGGGTGACAACTGTCATGAAGGGTGATGACTAAGACTAGGGACAACTTTCAATTCAAGGCTAGGAATGACCAGGCCCACATTAAGTGAAGGAAGAAAATTAAGAAGGTAGATGTGTTGTCCCATTCCATGTCAACAACAATGCATCCATTCATTGGGAACACTAAAACTTGACAAATCGATGACTCCACTAAATTAGGGTTTATGGTTTATATGATGAATTGATGATGGAATAAAGTGGGTGTGTGAGACAAATTTGAGTCTAGAAACCCTCCCATATCGTTAAGGCATGAAAATAGTCTATCAATGTCAAATTTCAATGCATTCAGAAACAGTTTGAAAAAATTTCAATGTTGGCCCCATTCACTGGTCACTATTGCTCGTGTCTAGTCCTAGTACATAGGACCTACTAAAATTTGTATAAGATATTTGGAGAATGATAATTTTGAAGGTGATGGGCCTATTCCTACACACCACATCTAGATCACCTCTCATTGACAGTCTTTGTATTGATCCCTTTTAGTTTTGGGTTGTTAGTATTTTCAATTGCACGCACCTTTCAATCTAGTCAAAGTTCAATTAATGTCTCTTATTACTGTAGGGTTATAAAGCCTCATGATCCCAATGCCCATATGCCTCTGACCTTGTGATCTAATGATCGTTGGGTGACAACTGTCATGAAGGGCAATGACTAAGACTAGGGGAAACTTTCAATTCAAGGTTGGGAATGACCAGGCCCACATCAAGTGAAGGAATAAAATTAAGAAGGTACATGTGTTGTCCCATTCCATGTCAACAACAACGCATCCATCCACTAGGAACAAATCGATGAATCCACTAAATTAGGGTATATGATTTACATGATGAATTGATGATGGAATAAAGTGGGCATGTGAGTCAAATTTGAGTCCAGAAACCCTCCCATATCATTAAGGCATGCGAATAGTCTATCCATGTCAAATTTCAATGCATTCAGAAATAGTTTGAAAAACTTTCAACGCTGGCCCCATTCACAGGTCACTATTCCCCGTGTCTAGTCCTAGTACAATTTCCTTGTAAAATTTGTATAAGATAATTGGAGAATGATAATTTTGAAGGTGCTAATACTATTCCTACACACCACGGTGAGATCACCTCTCATTGACAGTCAGTGTATTGATCCCTTTTAGTTTTGGGTTGTTAGTATTTTCAATTGCACGCACCTTTCATCCTAGTCAAAGTTGATCAATTAATGTCTCTTGTTACTGTGGGGTTAAAAATCCTCATGATCCCAATGACCACATGCCTCCAACCTTCTGATATAAATTATGATCGTTGGGTGACAACATTTATGAAGGGTGACGACTAATACTAGGGGCAACTTCCAATTCAAGGCTAGGAATGACCAGGCCCACATCAAGTGAAGGAAGAAAATTAAGAGGGTACATGTGTTTTCCTATTCCATGTCAACAACAACGAATCCATTCACTGGGAACAAATTGATGACTCCACTAAATTAGGATTTATGCTTTACATGATGAATTGATGATGGAAGAAAGTGGGCGTGTGAGTGAAATTTGAGTCTAGAAACCCTCCCATATCATTACGGCATGAAACTAGTCTATCCATGTTAAATTTCAATGCAGTTAGAAACAGTTTGAAAAAATTTCAACATTGGCCCCATTCACAGGTCATTGTTGCCCATGTCTAGTCCTAGTACAATTTCCTTGTAAAATTTGTATAAGATAATTGGAGAATGATAATTTTGAGAATGATAATGATGAATTGA
>JZKD02S2186008.1:347133-378015 GCA_000966675.3 Picea glauca
TGCATGGTGTATTGTGGTGTATTGGTGTAACTCTTATACTATTGTTCACTGCTCATTGGATATAATTGAATGGTTTAAGTATAAGTTGAAAAAGGTTTTTAAATTTTACTTGATACTGATTCACCCCCCTCTGAGTATCAACACTGCAATCATAGAAAGGGAAATAACATTTTCCATCGCCCCTCACCTCTAATGTCGCTCTTAACCGAGAAAGCTTCCTATCATTTTCGTTAATTGTGACAAATCCTTGTCCTTACAAGTAATTGTCTTACCTACATCCTACCAAACATTAAGTTGTCATTTTTTCATATTTTAGCTACTCCTTTCGATTATGATATGTTTATTTACAGTGACCTACAATCCTCACAATTATTTCTTCTAAGACATTTTGACATGCTTTTTTTTTATTATCGATTAACTATTAAGATAGATATGCTTCAATTTGTACTATATAGTATTGTGTACTAAATAACAATGGAAAATAATTACACACCATTTAACAAAAGTGGTCAAAATTCTCAAACTTGAATCACTCGACACCATACACTAGCCTCTAAGTTGTTTTGTAGACAAAATGTCAATCTTAGAAATTCACCACTAAAAAAAGAATGCCAATCACTTGTCATCCACAATTGGGTTGGGTTGGTTTAAATTATGACGTGTTGATTTGCATCTACATACAATGGTCATAATTTTGTGCTACTTACAGTGGTCACAATCTTATTTTCTAAGACACTTTGGTATGTTTTCATTTTTCATTGTCAGACTAGTAAATTTCATCATGTTATCATAGATTTCACCATGAATTTTTTATATTTTAGATACTGTTCCTTATTAATAGTGTATAAACAAGTTTCATCAACTACAAACTAAATTTATTCACTACATCTAGAATTGCGTGTGATTATAATTTTTTTAGAGAAACAACATCACATATCAGAAAAGGGTATGTGGATTTTATTGAGAAAGTTGAAGCAAATATACTATATTTATATTGGAAGACTATGGTATATAATCATAAGTTCATTTGTTAAAGGTGCTTAGTCATAAGCCAAGAAAGTTAAAGGTGCCTAACCATAAGCTAAGATGGTTGAAGGTGGTTAGTTAAAAGTGATTTTTATGTGCCTAATCATGACATAGATAACATCTTTATAATAAGGTCATATGTGTACAAATGTTTTCTTTATATAATAACGACATATATACCTAACATAAGTTTAGGGTTAGTGTTTATGTATCTTATTAGTCCATGCTAAATCAGGGAATACATCAATCGATTGCAATTCAAAATCATTTTGACTTTTGTAAATTTACAAAAATTTTAACAATGTTTTTTAATGTTTTTTAATAAATATTTATTAATGAGAATTTTATATATACATAAAAATATTTTTTTATTTTAAAATATTCAAAATTCTATTTTTTGATTGGTCAAAAACTTTGAAGTGACTAATTTACCCTGGTTGGAGGTGACAATTAACCACAAAACTAAAAAAATTAAATTATTTGTTTTTTAAAAAATCCACAAATAGCCACGTATTAATTAAAAGTACAAATAATGATTGATGTTATTGGTATTCTATGCATAGTAAATGTAAGAATACACTTTGGATTTTGAGACTTTGTTTCATCTCCCAATGAGTTGATGAATGCACTTTCTTCACTGTCTAGATGTACACACCCGATCACATCAACCACAAGATTTAGCCTCGGGTTTTGTTTTGCATGCTTAAATAATGAAAATTCTCGTACTTTGTTTTGAAAAATGTACAGACCCGATCATGTCAAGCACAATATTTATTCTTTTGTTTTTTTTTGCATGCTTAAATAATGGATGATCTCTCGTCATTAATAATTATATGTAATATCAACAGGCTATGTTGTCACTAATGCCAACCTACCCGTTATTTATTACAATATGTTGAGGATAGAAAAGAATTTATGAAGAAGAGGGAAATGCTATTAATATTTCTCTGGGTGAGGTGAAGCTTTCAAAATAGTCTCTTCTTGAATATTTGGTAATCTTATGCCTCTTTCATTGAAATTAGAGGTTTCCTCGAATTTCAATGAAAACAGAGAGAGAATATAGCTACAATTAAAGGGAAAAAGGGTATGTGGATTCCATAAACCTAGAATATTATGGAATCCACATACCCTTTTCCATAGAATATACTAACTAGATCAAAAAATCAAAGACATGAAATATGGTACTACACATATTATAATATATTATCAAGGAAAAAGCAAGCTACATGAAATTTGGACATTTGAACACAAATTTACAAGTTAAATGAGTACATCAATAAAAAATAACAAACCTTGCAAGTTCAAAATCCGAGCTATGTAGATCGAGAATTGGATTTGTTCAACCGGTGGGTGACGGAAAAAATAAACAGCTCAAACAAAAGCCAAGAACAATGTCGCAACTATAGCAATTGTGTCGCAAAGTCTCTTAAAGTCACGTATATATAGATCAAATAGTCAACTATCCATTAACACCGACCAATGAGATAGGAAAAAATTTTGTCAATATTGCCACGAAAGTTCATCAATATTGCCACGAAAGTTCATCGATATTGCCACGAAAATCCAAACTAGGTTAAAATAAGATTTTTGTGGATATTTCGACGAACTTTCGTGGCAATATCGACGAAAATACCACCTTGTTTAAAAAAAAAAGATGAAACTAGTGGGAGCATGGAAAAATTTCGTGGAATAATCCACCCATATGTAGTAGTGAAAGAAATGGTTTGTAGTAATATATACATATTCTAGAAAATCATTTTTATGAATATTAATTTTTGAATTATTCTTTTTTGTTGTTGTATGTTTTTTCTATTGTAAGTCTGAGAGGTCTCATTGACCATTTCTCTAGAAACGCTTCCTGTAGTTTAGATATAACCTGGTTATTATAATCATTGGATTGATTTCTGCATTGTAAGTGGAAAGTACGTCTATGAATTCATTCCACTATATCCATCATAGTTTTGTAAACGTTTTTTCCCCTTTCATTAACCTCCAACACCACTCCAAATGAACTAAGGACCAGTTCATCATCATTTACATCTTCTATATATTTTATTTTCTTATGATGATATTTCGCTCCTTCGTTGTTGGTCCCTGTAGAACATTAAACATGTTTGACTTAATATATTGTTTGAAACATGTTATCTAATATTTTAAATTATATCATTAATACAAATTATAAAAAGAATTTCTATTGAATAAATTTTTTCATTCACTCGATTCTTCCTTTTGCAATTTTTCCATTAAGCTTTTACACTCTTCTACACTTAGATCACAAAGAATCTTATTGAGATTCCTCATTTATGGCTACACGGGACAACACTAATCACTACATATTAGTTAAACTTACATATAGTTCAAACATATTAATTCTGTATAGAATTTACAAAGAAATTATCTTTTTAACATATTAATTTTCTATAGAATTTAGAAAGAACTTGCCTTTTTCGCCTTTTTGGATGTGTTATCATTGTGTCTATCATAATTTTTGTTACTTGAACTATTCTCACACATTTTGGTTATCAGTATATATCTTGTACCATTGAATACACAAGATATTAAATATATTTTATAAATAAATAACACAATTTTATGAAAAAAAACGTTTCCAATGCGCTTTAATAATAAATAGCACCAGTTTGTTCCATATATGAAACACACCAATATAATTTTTTTTTTTTTAAACTATAAATTACAACGGTGCAATTTGTATCATTATTAGCACAACTCCAATAGAAAAAAAATGAAAATAAAAAATACCATGAACAAATAAAATTACACATCGATGAACACTTTTTTAATTTTGTTGCAGCATTACCAATGTGTTTTATCTGAAAGCACATTGGTGCGTTAGATTCAATTAGGCACATCAATTACCCAAAACAATTTTTTATTAAAATGTGACAGGGCCGAGAGGGTTTGGATCCGATGCATCACATGTCAAATGCCTTTTAAATGGAAATATAAACCCATTAAATCTAAAATTCCTAAAATGAAAAGTTGTAATTAAGAAATGATAGATGGAGTTAAATCTTAAGGTGGAATTTTGCAGTCACATAAGCAAGAAGAAGCAATGGTTTAAAGTAAGTATGATCTTTTTTTTTAATTTTAATTAAATCTAAATAAATATACAAATTGTAAAAAATACCATTATTAAAATCAACAATAAAATTTAAAATTTTTACTATGCAGGGTTTTGAGTGAGTCACAAAACCCTTCAAATTTTGATTTTTTTAATAATTTTGTTTCTCCAAAAGAGTTTTGAATGAATCATCATACCCTTCAAATTATGATCTTCTAAATAAGTCTGTTGTTCCAAAGTATTGATATGCTGCTCCATAATGCTCCCATGTATGTCTTTTTTGCAAATCTCTCCCTTGTAAATTTTGGAAAATAATAAAATATTTAATATCTTAATACCTAGGAAAGAGTTTATGAAAAGGATTTTAAATGAATCACCATAACCTTCAAATTATGATCTTCTGAATAATCCTGTTGTTCCAAAGTATTTTGCTGCTCCATAGTGCTCTCTGGTATGGCTCTCTTGCAAATCTCTCCACTATAAATTTTGGTTAAATAATAAAACAATGAATATATTTTTACTATTTAAATGAATTTATGGAATTAGATTTTAAATTTCTGCTGATTTTTCAATTGAAAAAAACAAAGTCACATTTTTTATTTTTATTTTTTCATAACCTTGGTGCGTCTATTAATATAAGGCACCGATGCGTTTTTGTATATAGTGCACTGGTGCACTTCAAAGTTTTGGAACACCAATATCAGATAATTATTTTTTATTTATTTATGAACTAGTGTGACTCTTAAATAAACACCACGGTGCTTTATATTTTTATATACGCACTGGTGCGTGTTGTTTAAACAAGTGCATTGTTATGATTTAAAATTTATCTGAATTTTTTTTCCACACAAAATAGTATATTCATCTTAAATTATCTTTTAGGATGCATTCACATAACTTGCAGTACTCCATAGTATACATTTTTCACTTAAAGTCGCCTTATTCTTAAAAATGTAATGTTGATTTTGCTCAAATGCAAGGTGACCACTGACCTGCCCTCGACGACACAGTCGCTCTCACCAGGACCTTCAACAACGTGGACCGAAGAATTAACAACTCTTCGAACTCCCTCGCGAGTCTTTTACCCACAGTACGCTTCTCGCTGATCTCCCTTTCGCCAGTCGAGAAATCAGGTTTCGCGGACTCGCGAACCTTGTGTGTACCTCCCGTGCAATATGAAACTCTGAATCGCGATCCCCGATGTCAACGGTCAACACTTCTGTGTATCGGGGATTTCCCTATCGGGAAATCGGCAGATGAAAGGTGGCGATTTTCTCACCTTTCGAAACCCCGAACGTCGATGTGCGATGCCACGTGTTGTCCTCCGCTCTGTCTCCGTGGGACCCGTCGCAACTCGGGGTTTCGCTGTTTTTCCGTGCTCCCTTCGACTTCAAAATGCTGAAGTGTCGAGTCCCGACTCCTCAGGATCTTGTGCCACCTGTCCCTCCGATGATCGATGGCTCAGATTAAATCGGGAAATCACAACTCGCGATTTCGACGTGCATGCAACTCTTGCACTCACCAACCCCGATATGCCGATGTTCGATGGCAAATGGATTCTCTAGTGCGCCTGCGAGTTAACCCCCTCGCAACTCCTCCGCGATCTGACGGTCTGCGGGATTTCGTGACTCTCTACAACAAATTCAAGTTGTCGATTCTCTTCCTCTTGAAGAGTTCTCCACTTCACCAGCTTCGCCCTGTGGAACTGAAGCAAGATACTATGCCTCCTGAGCTTGTACCAACTCGGACTCCTCCAGGGTGTTTGCGCACACTCCATGTGCTCAACCTTCAACCACTCCCAACATTACTTGAGGTCTTCTAGGTTATGTGCTTTCACAGTCACAACAACCCCGGCTTTTCTTTTCTCAGGCTTGCTACTGAGACTTCAATCCGACTTGCACTTCACCTGCACAGCTCGAATAACCCAACATGATTTTGATTGACGAGAATAAGAGCTTCACTATTGAACCTCCTCAACACACTCTGTGCGGAGGAATTCGACTGCACTCTATGCAGGAATCTCCTGGTTCGGACAGTGAAACAATTTGGAACTTATTCCCTCATTCTCTCAGGTTTCGAACCTGATATGCAATCACATATGCAGCATATAGAAGATAAGCATAAAAAGAAGCAAGTATGCAACAGCATAATATCAACAACACACAGAGATCAAACACATCCATGAAATTGAATCAAAGCTTTCCTATTAATTCAAAGTCTGTACATGGAGATTCTTCACAAGCTCCCTGTTCTGCTCTCTCTTGCTCCTGTATCAAATGAGAATGATAATCCAATGATACAAAGGAGGGTGCCTATATTCCGTTTTCCCTCTCAAAAGCAAAACTGTCTAATCTACAGTTAATTCCTATCTAACAACATTAAAACTATTAAATGCCTTCCTATCTATATTACAATACAAGTGCGCCCGGCTTTGAATGCCTTCATTTAAATGGCGGCGCAACAATCTTTTCAAAGTAATTCAAAAATGTATGTGCTGGCCCTGTCTAGCTATTCTTCCCTTTCCACGCGCTGGCTCGCTTGATGAGATGTGGATGCTCCTGCATCACAAGGAGAAAAACTTATAATATCAAATAGCCAATTCTTCAAATTCTAGCCTGTTCCATATTGCTCAAAGTCCATTGTGAAGTTTTCCCTTTCCATCTCTAGTAAATTCATATTTTATTTATATTTCAATTATCTAATTTAATTTATTTATTTTATCGTTGTCAATCTGAATAAAAATGTATCAAAATTTGCAAGATCTTGATTCAAAATCAAGTTCAGATGCCGATAATAGTCTACCAATTCAAAAACATAGGAAGCTCTTATCTGGAGCAACATACTGCAAGTAGTTGATAGATGAAAATGAACAACCTCTTTATGCTGTCAATTGTAACATGACATTTTCCAACCACAATATTGGGTCAACAAGAATAATAATTTATGTTGGGTATAATGTAATATGCACAAACCAATTGCAGTGTGCTTACTAATATCATCGATGTACTAATGTTCAATATTTTTTAAATTAGGATTCTAATGATGAGTGACCTACCTATCATCTTCTGTTGCACCTCACTACAATGTAAAATCGAGAGAAGGTTGCAGTAAGACCACAAATCAGAGAAGAAGAATACCAAGAATGGTTTAATCAACCATCTATTCAGTTCCCACTAAATCCAGATTCACCAATTAGGAATGAATACAATAGTAGTTGCTCTTCACAAGTTGGCAATGGAGTCAATTAAATAGAGTTTGGTATGGATGATTATTTATGGGAAACAAATACCATCAGGACAATGTGGTTAGATGCATTCCAAAATGATGAACTAGGGAATAATTCTCATATCACTTATACCTTATTCAAAAGTCTAAAATCTGCTTCCACCACCCCTCTCTTTGGACCTAACTAGTCAAAGTATACCTAGTTGGGGGCAAAAATGTTACTGAAAAACTTGAAAGAAACATTTGGCATGCCAAACACATGTTTCTCGACAATATTGAGGTAAGTCATGATCATGAAGTCCCTTATAGTTTGAGAAATCCTGTCACACAATCAACATTAAAAATGATCAATTTTTGAAATTTAAATGACATTGTACATTTCTATTTCCCACATACTGCATGTTATTCAAAGATAAGGTTCTTTCGAGTGATAATGTCTTTCCCGGTAGTTGTGAAGAGGCAAAGAAGATATTGAAAATATTGGGTTTTGAGTACATATCATATCATGCATGTTTGAATGATTGTATTGTATATAAAGGAGAATATGCAGACAAAGAGATATGCCTTAAATGTGGGCATGAAAGATACCATAGACCAAATAAAAAGGGAAAATCACATGGTCCTCCTCATAAGATATCGAGGTACATGCCTATAATCCCAAGGATTCAAATACTCTTTGTAATGTACCCCAAATTTCCCAAATATTTTTTTTTGTTACGGGAAATTAAAGTTCCTTGATTCTCCAACAATGATTGTGACACATAGATAATCCATTAAATATATCTTTATTCTTTTATCGTATTCATAGCAGAGTTACCATTGTTATTGGATTAGAATCATACACTTATTTTTTATTGAAGAGAATTGTGACCACGACTGTCATGGCCCTTAGAATAACCACCATGTCTATGTCAAGACATGCTATCCATATTACATTGCATAAAAGACTATCATTAATCATATATTGTCCACTTCTACATAACTCTTGTAGCTCCGATAAACAATATAGCCTATAAATATAGACTATCATATAGACTATCCACAACAATAACACTACCCATAATGATATACATCATTTATCATATAGAATATCATATGGATACCATAACAATAACACTATTCATAACAATATATATATCATTTACCATATAGACTATCATATGGATACCCTAACACTAACACTATCTGTAACCATATATATATCATTTAACATATATACTATTATATGGATACTATAACCCTAACACTATCCATAAAAATATATATATCATTTAACATATAGACTATTATATGGATACCATAACAACGTATGACTTAGCATAATGTAGAGAACATATACCATAACCAAATTGTTAGTAACCCTACCCAAATCGTAACATGACTCAACAATAAAGTGGCTCGAAATAGTTTTAATGGTGGATGACAGGTCGGTTCCTGTAGTCATTTACTATTGTCCTCGTCCATTAATGTGCAGACCTGTCTCGTACCTCCCAGACTTCACACTTAGGGGAAACTGCCCAACGCGGGCTTGCCACCTCCCTCTACTTCACATGGAAGTGACCAACTGTTGTTACTCTTCTTGTGAGGTCCTCGAGGTAACCCTTGGTTTTGTTCTTTCCCCTAGTCTGTAACACACACTACGTCTATGTTGTATGCGACTAATGGTTTCTGTAAGGCTCAGATCTATTGAGCGATGGCCTCTGTGCTATATACGGTTGATGGTTTTTTGTAAGGTTCGGGTCTATGAGCAATGGCCTCTGCATGATATACGACCAATGGTTTTTGTAATGCTCGGCTCTGTGAGTGATGGCCTCTGCGCTGTATAAGATCGGTGGTTTTTGTAACGATCAACTCTGTGAGCGATGGAAGGAGGCAACACACCTCTGTGGTTCTTCTATGTGCAAGGTAAGTAAAAGTTTTGCTGCTTATGTTCTTTGTATACTGTGAATGAAATCTTTTGTTTGGTGCAATGTAGAAATAAAAGAGTGGCTCCATGACACACTTCTTATTTTTTGATGCAGGAGCATCGCCAACAAAGTACAAGCGTGGAAGACAACTGGGTGCACTAACACATGTTTTGAAACATTTTGAATTTCAAAGAATCAATGTATTAATGTCATATCTGACAAAATTTTTGAGTTCAGACATATTTAATGTTTGGAGGCTGAGCCATCATGTAATATTGATGGAGAATGTATTCTTCTTTAATGTGGAGGATCACAATACAAATTTGGAGCTTATGCTCTCATCTGTCTGATGTAATATTTATTGTTATAAGTATTAAGTAGTTGATAGCATTCAATTTCGATTAGATAGCGTAGAGTAGTTGGAGGGAAGAACTCAAGGGAGTCCCTTTGTATAAATCATTCTAATATTTCCCCAAAAAAGGTTGTTTTCAATAGTTGTTGATGATGATCGTTATTGCTGCAGATAGAGGAGACCCAAGCAGTAGTTGAATCTATCTTGTATATGTTAAGGAATAGTGAAGAATAGTGAATATATGTATGCAAGTTTCATTTGGATGAATATAACAAAGATATATTGTCCCAAATCTGTGTTGATTATGTGTCTTTCTGAATGAAAGGTAAAGTTTCTATTATTTTTCAATTCTCTGTTATTTATGTTCTTCAATCCATGACTGCATTTACTTTGTTGAATGTATGAGTCGCTGTGAGGAGTAGACAAGTTTCAATTGTTTCTCTACATTTAGCATCTGCAAGGAGTGCATAGACGTCTGCAAGGAGTGCGTGACTGAGTTTGTTTCGAATCGAAAGCTCAGAAGAGATAGTGAAACTGTGACATCCCCAAAAATAAAGTATTTTTTGAAATTTATAATTTGTTGGAAATTTATTCCGTTTTTAGTAAATTCGAATTTGGAAAATTTTTGCCATTTATGGCAAATTCGAATTTCGAATTTGGTAATTGTAATTAATTATTATGATTGTTGGGCAGAGACCTGATTTGACCCAACTAACTATTTGACTATGACACTTGTATGAAAACATAATATTTTATGTTGATTGCAGCAGGACAAATGGAACAACCATTTTAAATTTAGCTGACCATGACTCCATGAGTGGGGAACATGTTGGAACTACCTCTAGGATGATTTTTACAAGTGGCAAATCAATGATTTGGCCATTGGAAGCCCCTCAAAATTAGGGATTTAGAAAGCTGCGAAAATCCCCAAGGGAGGGAAAAAGACCTAGGCAAAATTGATAAATAGCATATGTGAGGAGGCAGGACGCTGCCAAGTATGCGGAGAAAAGAGACCATGGATTTTTACTTGTTGTTATGAGCACTGCTGAGTAAGTGTGAGGCAAGAGGATAACTGCTGGAGTCATGGACATTGCTGAGGAGGAGTCTTCCAAGTTCGCCCTCATGGATTCATGGTCAGGCTAGGGGGTGAATCGGGCAAGTAATTTGGCTGCCTATTCTAGGGTTAGGGGAACGTGGTTGTTCCCTTTGTTTTCCCACAAAACTGGTTCAGATATGTTGATCTATTCCTTCTCTGTGTTCAATAATCACTTGTACTGTTGATATGTATATGTTAATTCTGTATTGAAGTACTTCCATGGGAGAAATATGTTGTGTCATAATACATTTTTGTAATAGGAAAAACTTGTTGGTTTGTAATCATTTCACCACTTTATGATGGCGGATCGGTGGCCGTCTTGAACCTTCAATATGTGAGGGTTCACTGTCAAGCGGTGGTCTCCATAGCCTTTGAAGGCCACCAAATACCATCACCACCCTGATTTAATTTTTTCTAAGGTCGAAGGGGCAAGTTTTGTTCCTATAAATACTTGAATCATTTTGTAATCCGGAAACAGAGGGTGAGATGGCTTGAAAGCATTTCCTAAATTGAATTGATTATTCCCTGCTTGGAGGTTTGCTCTGTGATTATGATTTTCAGTTATTGAGTTTGTAAACTCATTTTATTTCTTGATAAATTATCTTTTTTTGAGCAAACACAGTAATTATTCTTTTTTACCAATTACGAACGCGGTCATTTATTTATTCCGAGTTTATTTGTTGGAGCATGTGATTTTAAAAAGAGATTAAATACAAAATTGATATTTCAGCATTCGGTACTTTCTTGTTACATATATGCAGATTTCCTTTTCTTTACCAAACACCGAAAACCCAAAATTTTTGGGCCCACACCCTAATCTCATTTTGCAATTCGACATTTCTTATTTCATTTTGTTTGTGCATCAGGTGTTCGTAAACCTTGAAATCCTGAATCCCAAAATCCCGAACCCTGAAACCCCAAAGTGTTGGTCCCACATTCCATTCACATTTTTTCAATTCGAGAGTTGTTGTGTGTTGATGTTTGGAATTTGTAATCGCGAAATCCCGAACCCTGAAACCCTGAAGTGTTGGGCCCACAGTCTTTCCGCATTTTGCGATTTGGAAAACAGTGTGGTCTTTTGTTTTTTTGTGTTCGGCATTTGTAATCGCTGAAACCCGATTGACCTCTGTTTTTCACAAAACTGTAGGAACATAGTAGGAATTATTGGTTATAGGAATAACTCTAATACTGTAATGAATGGACTGGTAGAAATGATGGAGGATCTTCATCCGGGATAGAGGTAGAATAGAAATAGCAGATCATATTACAAGTCACTAGGTACAAGGCATGACTAGTATAAGAATTATTGTATATGAAAGTATTAAACTAATTAAGCATATTTTTAGCGCGATATTTTCTAAGAGTTCTGCTTGCCAGGAGGTCATACACCTTTAAGTATTCAAAATTTCGTAATTAGACTATTGTTTAATGGCATAAACCGTAGAGATCAAAATCGGATCCTTCAAGTTAACTATGCTTTGATGTGTAATCTACTGGTGTGTAAGAATGAGACCCAAGTTAGGTAGATATACTTGCATGCTTATATTTTCTGTAAGTAAATATGCAAGACTGTAGCACGTAACTGAGTTTTCCAATTGTTAAACCAGAATCAAGATGAAACTATACCTATGACAGTGAATCATTCTATATATATTTAGAGAAAGCTATAGGTATGTACATACTTATAGGTGGAAATAAGTACAGATGTTAATGTAGAGTTAAATCAAATTCCCTACAGTAAGAATGATAATATATGCCTTTATACATGCACATAGTAGACAGTCAAAAAACCTATTGTTCTAGCAGTCATGAAGATCCAACCTTGCAATTAAAATGCATAATTAGATGTGCAGAATTGATTACTTTGACAATCCCAAACTCCTTGTCCTCTCAACTCATGGTTGCCGAAACACCAAAAAGGGATTAACGGTTCTGGATCACCCCTTAATCACTCCACATGACCACCACTCTCTGACCACACGCTTAACGTCAAAGCATTACCGGATTTTCACCATTCGGGGAATCGCGATGCAAGCGTTCCTCCTATTCTTTGTCCTTCAAATCCCTGGTTGCTGAAATGCCAAAATATTGTGGACCAGGACTTCAGAAGTCAAGTGTCCTGTCCCTTTGTCCTTCAAATTCCCAGTTGTCAAAATGTTGAAATGTCTTGGTGTTTGATCAATGGTCCAGATTTTCCTATGATTGACGATCACTTTTCCTTCTGAGATTTGGACGTCAAGAAGTCCTCGCCGCTAACCTCCTCGTAGCTCCACCTTATCCAACAACTTGCAGGGTTTTGGCATTTCTCCTTGAGGACTCTCCACCATCTGTTCAGATCTTCGAGATCTCCCCTCCTGGATCTACGCAGTGTTAAAGCTTGCGCTCCTACCTCAAATCGGATGGTTTGCGGGATTTTCCACCGTGATCCCATGCTCGACGGTGTTCTTCCTCCTGAGATTTTACTCACTTTAGTCTTAGATAATTTTCTAAGTCTTCGAAGAATCGGTCTTCGCTCCTTCCATGGAATAAGTTCCTGAATCTCGATAACACTTTCCGAAGTGTTATTCCTTCTGATCTTTATCTGTCTGAACCTCAAAGGTTCCTTCGACCTAAGTTTAGATATTGCCTATATACATATAAGTATATTGGAGTAGTTTGAGTGTTAAGGGAAGTGATAGAATTATGGACATAATTTATCCACATAATCTTTTATGTTCGAAGTAAACTAGACTGATGCAAAAATGTCATTATGGATAGAAATGAATCTTACCTTCTCTTATATTCTAAGCTTAAAAGAAATTGAATTATGTCATAGAATATTTTTTTATGGTGAATTTGAGGTACATTACATATGGTATCAGAGAAAAAGATACAACATTGGGCTTGAATAGGGCCACATTAGCTACTTAGTATACATTTCGACGTATGTAAAACTAATAAATCTTATAGTTTCAAACATAAATCCCTTTCTATTTTTTTTTTTGTAAATTATGGCAGCTCAGGAGGGTGCATAAATCAGGATGGAAGAAAATCCAAGACAGAACAGTGATGGAAGATCACCCACGGAGATGTTGGAAACAATGAGAAATCTTATTGTTGAACTACAGGTTTTCAAGGCCGACAATGAAAAATTGAAGAAAGCACAACAGGAACAACAAGAGATAAATGAAGTCCTGCTGCGTAGTATGGTAACCAAGAAAATCCCAAAAGATGATAGCCATGAGGAAGAAGTCAGCAAAAGGGCCTCCAAGAATTCTGGACCGGAAACAAAAAAATGAGACAGTTCATCTGAAGGGACACCTTCAGCTGAGGACAAAACTATACCAGACAAAAAAAGAAAACAAGTAGACCACCTTGAAGGAGAATTTAAAAATATTAAATCAACTACCTTTGATGGAGAATCCAGGATAGGAGAAGCAGTTGAGTCATGGTTGTTGGACATCAAAAAATACTTCCAGATCTACAACTATTCCAACAACATGAAGGTTAGAATGGCCATCTACAATCTGAAGGGGAAGGCTAGCATTTGGTGGCAAGACCTGAAATTAGATAAGGGCCTAAAGGAGAAGCAGTTGGAATGGTCTGACTTTATGAAGTATTTCAAGAAACAATACCTTTCTGAAAGCTATTATGAAAAGAAGACGAAAGAATTTTACGAGTTACGACTCGGACAAATGAAGATGGAGGACCTTATAAATAAATTTCTGGAACTACTAAGGTTCATACCATACATCCAAGAGGATAAGGTAAAAATCCAGTGATTCTTAAGCTATTTACCACAGGCCTAGCAGGACAAAATTGAGTTTGACAACCCCAAGGTATTCAAGAAAGAACGAATGTGCTATGACCAGTATAAACATCAGGTGCAGTTTCCCAAGACCTGGAAGGATAAGAAGAAAGATCGAATGAACCAGGAGAAGAAGGGATACCAGCTAACTCCTTATCAGAATGCAGTAAAAAGTTTCCCAAAGAAGGATTTTCACTCCAATCATCCAAATACGCAAGGTAGTGGTAAACCGGTAAACATGGGAATGAATAAGTTTGGGGATAACTCCTGCGATCCATTAAAGTGTTGGGAGTGTGGAGAGCCTCATCTAAGGAGGAACTGTCCACGTTTAATTGCAGCAAACAGAATTGTTATTCACAATTTGCAGGAAGCCTCGATAGTGGGAGACGTGGGAAGAAGTCTGCATCGGATAAATGTAGCCATATATGGTCGACAAGATGACCACCAGTCCTTGGTGGTAGAAATCGAAGGTAAAATCAATGACACTCGAATTTCTGTTTTAATTGACCCTGGAGCTACATTAAGTTATATTACTCCCTATGTAGTAGAGTCGAATAAACTTAAGAAACTAAAGCATACAAAATCATGTCTTGTACAAATTGCAATAGACACTAAAAGGAAAGTAGTTGACTTTATTTCTGATCTTGATTTCAGCTTAGATGGTCAAAATATAAGGACCAATATGAACATCCTACCACTAGGATCTTATGATATGATTATCGAGATGGATTGGTCGGAACAACACAAAGTAGTACTAGACTGTTATACAAAGATACTTAGCTATAAATATAATTTTGGCACTGTTAGAACAGCCCAAGGCATACCAAAACCTGTATCATTCAGACAAGTTTCAGCGATGCAACTCAAGAAATGTATTAGAAAGGGATGTCAAGTTTACGCCATCCAAGTGATGAATCTATTAGAAAAAGAAGATAAGCCCAAGTTAGAAGACTTTGCTTTCCTACGTGAATTCAGAGACATGTTTGTGGATGAGATACCAGAATTACCTCCTAGAAGGGGAATAGATTTCTCCATAGACTTACTACCCGGATCAACCCCTATCTCAAAAGCACCCTACCAAATGAGCCTACCATAATTGACAGAATTAAAAATACAATTACAGGAATTGTTGGACAAAGTGTATATCAGACCGAGTGTCTTGCCATGGGGAGCACCAATCCTCTTTGTGAAAAAGAAAGACAGTACTCTAAGACTATGTATCGATTATAGACAACTAAACAAAATGACCATTAAGAACAGATACCCCTTACCTAGGATAAATGATCTGTTCGATCAAGTTGGTGGGGCCAAGATCTTTTCAAAATTGGATTTACAATCTGGTTATCATCAAGTTAGGATAAAGGATGAGGACATAAGCAAAACAAATTTTCGAACAAGATACAAACATTACAAGTTTGTAGTCATACCTTTTGGACTCACTAACACACCAGCCACATTTATGTGCTTGATGAACAACATTTTCAGTCAGTACTTATACAAGTTCATAGTAGTATTTATCGACGATATTCTGGTCTATTCTAAAATGGAGGAGGAACATGATGAACACTTAAAAATAGTTCTACAAATGTTGAGAAAACACAAACTGTATGCCAAATTTGACAAGTGTGACTTTTATAAAAAAAAAATACAATATCTAGGACATGTAGTTTCAGCTGAAGGCATTGTCGTAGACCCGGAGAAGAAAAAATCCATTATGGAATGGGCAGTACCTAAGGATGTAGCAGATATCTGGTCATTCATGGGAATCACTGGATATTAACATAGGTTTATAGAAGGATTTTCTAAGATAGCCTACCCTATCACATCATTACAAAAGAAAGGAACCAAGTTTAACTGGTCAGAGAAGTGTCAAGACAGTTTTAACAAGCTGAAGGAATTATTGACAACTGCACCCATTATGAAGGTAGTAGACCCATATAAAGACTTCACCGTATGTGTTGATGCAAGTAAATAAGGACTAGGTGGTGTCCTAACTCAAGAAGGACATGTTATTTGTTATGAGTCCTGGAAATTAAAGGAACACGAGCAAAATTATGTCACTCATGACTTAGAATTAGCAGCGGTAATACACGCCTTAAAAATGTGGCGACACTACATAATGGGCAGAAAAATTCTACTATTAACGAATAATAGCGGGGTGAAATATATGTTTAACCAACTAGATCTTAATGAAAGACAAGCAAGATGGCTAGCCTTCTTGAGTGAATTCGACTTCGAGGTCAAACATATCAAGGGTAAGGAAAACAAAGTAGCAGACGCTTTAAGCAGAAGAGTCCATGGGTTATTTGAGATAAATATTAGCAGGGCAAAAAGTGATCTGGAACAAAGAATAAGGACAACAAGTATTAACGATGGAAATTACACGAAGATGATGGCAGAATTACAAAATAGTACCGCAAACTCAAATAAACCAGATCTAAGTATCGACAAGAAGGGACTATTGCGATTTAAAAACAAACTTTACATACCAGATTCGGTAGAGTTAAAATTAACTATTTTAGACAAAGTGCATAAGAAACCGTATTATGACCATCCAGGTTACCAGAAAACAATAACAACACTTAGAAAACTATTTTACTGGCCTAATATGAAGGGAGACACAATAGAGTACTTGGCTAGATGCCAAGATTTCTAGCAGGTTAAGGCCGAACACCAACACCCAGCCAACCTATTACAACCATTACTAGTACTAGAATGGAAATGGGAGACTATATCACTAGACTTTATAACAGGTTTGCCTAAAACTCAGAAACCAAATGATTCTATCATGGTTGTAATCGATAAACTCAGTAAGTCTTCACACTTTATTCCTGTAAAGTCTACTTTTAAAGCTATAAACATTGCTGAAATATTGATGAAAGAAATTTTAAGACTGCATGGTATTCCTAAAACGGTGGTTTCAGATAGAGATGTAAAATTTACATCCTCTTTTTGGAAGGAATTATTTGCAGGGCTAAACACTAACTTGAATTTCAGTACGAGCTATCATCCACAAACGGATGGACAGAATGAAAGGACAAACTAGATCATAGAGGATATGCTTCACATGTACGTAAGAACAAAATCGAGCAAGTGGGAAG
This sequence comes from Picea glauca, assembly GCA_000966675.3. Taxonomy (NCBI): domain Eukaryota; kingdom Viridiplantae; phylum Streptophyta; class Pinopsida; order Pinales; family Pinaceae; genus Picea; species Picea glauca. The sequence continues at coordinate 364,710 of JZKD02S2186008.1, forward strand.
ACTACCTGCACTTGATAGAATTTGCATATAACAATGGGTACCAAACTTCAGCTAAGTTGAGCCCTTTCGAAATAATATATGGCAGAAAGTGTACGACTCTAATTAGTTGGGATAACTCGACTAACAGACTCATGGTTGGACCAGAGATGCTCTAATAAATGGAGAACATGGTAAGAAAGGTACAACAGAACTTGAAAGAAGCACATGATAGACAAAAGAGCTATGCAGATCAGAAAATAAGACACTTGGAATTTCAAGTGGGAGACCATGTTTATTTGAAGGTCAAAGCCCAAAAGATCTCGTTGAAGTTAGGGAATTGTGCCAAGCTGGCACCCAGGTTTTGTGGGCCCTTCGAGATACTAGCTCGAATTGGACCCATATCATATCAACTTGCACTTCCATCTAATCTAAGAATTCATAATGTATTTCATGTTTTGTTGCTGAAAAAGTATATTCATGACCATACTCATAATATTGATTAGAGCTTGGTGCAGGTGGATCTCGAAGGTGAGTTTCAGGTGGAACCCCTATGCATTCTGGACCAGAGAGAAATAGCACTTCGGGATAGAGCCGTCGCTCAGGTAAAGGTGCAATGGAAGCACTTTAGTCCTGAGGAGGCCACTTGGGAGTTGGAGGGAGATTTGCGGAAATATCATCCAATCCTATTCCAGGAAAGGATCAAACACTAAGGACAATGTTTTACTGAATGGGGAAAGGATGTGACATCCCAAAAAATAAAATATTTTTGGAAATTTATAATTTGCTGGAAATTTATTCCATTTTTAGTAAATTCAAATTTGGAATTTTTTTGCCATTTATGGCAAATCTGAATTTCGAATTTGGTAATTGTAATTAATTATTATGAATTTTGGGCAGAGACCTGATTTGAACCAACTAACTATTTGACTATGACACTTGTATGAAAACAGAATATTTTATATTGATTACACGAGGAAAAATAGAACAACCATGTTAAATTTAGCTGACCATGAGTCCATGAGTGGGGAACATGTTGGAACTACCTCTAGGATGATTTTTACAAGTGGAAAATTAGGTATTTGGCCATTGGAAGCCCCTAAAAATTAGGGATTTAGAAAGCTGCAAAAATCCCCAAGGGAGGGAAAAAGGCCTAGGCAAAATTGATAAATAGCATATGTGAGGAGGCAGGATGCTGCCAAGTATGCAGAGAAAAGAGACCATGGATTTTTACTTGTTGTTATGAGCACTGTTGAGTAAGCGTGAGGCAAGAGGATAACTACTGGAGTCATGGACATTGCTGAGGAGGAGTCTTCCAAGTTCGTCCTCATGGATTCATGGTCAGGCTAGGGGGTGAATCGGGCAAGTAATTTGGCTGCCTATTCTATGGTTGGGAGGAACGTGGATGTTCCCTTTGTCTTCCTGCAAAACTAGTTTAGATATGTTGATCTATTCCTTCTCTGTGTCCAATAATCACTTGTATTGTTGATATGTATATGTTAATTCTATATTGAAGTACTTTGATGGGAGAAATCTGTCGTGTCATAATCCATTTATGTAATAGGAAAAACTTGTTGCTTTGTAATCATTTCACCGCTTTATGATGACGGATCGATGGCCATCTTGACCCTTCAAGACGTGAGGGTTCACTATCAAGCGGTGGCCACCTTAGCCTTTGTAGGCCACCAAATATGATCACCACCCTGATTTAATTTTTCCTAAGGTCAAAGGGGCAAGTTTTGTTCCTATAAATACTTGAATCATTTTGTAATTCGGACACAGAGGGTGAGATGGCTTGAAAGAATTTCTTGAATTGAATTTGTTACTCCCTTCTTGGAGGTTAACTCTACGATTATGATTTTATGTTATTGAGTTTGTAAACTCATTTTATTTCTTGATAAATTCTTTTTTTTTTTAGCAAACACAATAATTATTCGTTTTTACCAATTACGAACCCGGTCATTTATTTATTCTGAATTTATTTGTTGGAGTGTGTGATTTTAAAAAGAGATTAAATACAAAATTGATATTTTGGCATTCGAGACTTGCTTGTTACATATATGCAGAGTTCCTTTGCTTTACCAAACACCAAAAACCCAAAATTGTTGTGCCCACACCCTAATCTCATTTCACAATTCGACATTTCTTATTTCATTTTGTTTGTGCATTAGGTGTTCGCAAACATCGAAATCCCGAACACCAGAATCCCGAACCCTGAAACCCCAAAGTGCTGGTCCCACATTCCATTCACATTTTTGCAATTCGAGAGTTGTTGTGTGTTGGTGTTTGGCATTTGTAATCATGAAATCCTGAACCCTGAAACCCTGAAGTATTGGGCCCACAGTCTTTTTGCATTTCGCGATTCGGAAAACAACGTGGTCTTTTGTTTTTTTTTGTTTGGCATTTGTAATCGCCGAAACCCGATTGACCTCCATTTTTCACAAAACTGTAGGAACATAGTAGGAATTATTGGTTATAGGAACAACTTTAATACTGTAATGAATGGACTGGTAGAAACGATGGAGGATCTTCATCTGGGATAGAGGTAGAATAGAAATAACAGATCATATTACAAGTCACCGAGTACATGGCATGACCAGTACATGAATTATTGTACATGAAAGTATTAAACTAATTAAGCAGATTTTTAGCGTGATATTTTCTAAGAGTTCTGCTTGCCAGGAGGTCATACACCTTTAAGTATTCGAAATTTCATAATTAGACTATTGTTTAATGGCATAAACCGTAGAGATCAAAATGGGATTCTTCAAGTTAACTATGCTTTGATGTGTAAGCTACTGGTGTGTAAGAATGAGACCCAAGTTAGGTAGATATACTTGCATGCTTTTATTTTCTGTAAGTAAAGATGCAGGACCGTAGCACATAACTGAGTTTTCTAATTATTAAGCCAGAATCAAGATGAAACTATACCTATGACAATGTGTCATTATATATATATTTAGAGAAAGATATAGGTATGAACATACTTATAGGTGGAAATAAGAACAGATGTTAATGGAGAGTTAAAGAGAATTCCCTACAATAAGAATGATAATATACGCCTTTATACGCACACATAGCAGACAGTCAAAATACCTACTATTCTAGCAGTCATGACGATCCAACCTTGCAATTAAAAAGAATAATTAAATGTGTAGAACTGATTACTTTGACAATCCTAGACTCCTTGTCCTTCCAACTCCCGGTTGCCGAAATGCTGAAAAGGGCTTAACGGTTCTATATCACCCCTTAGCCCCTGTCCACGTGACCACCACTCTATGACAATGCGCTTAACGTCAAAGCGCTATCGGATTTTCACGATTCATGGAATCACGATGCAAGCGTTCCTCCTATTCTTTGTTCTTCGAATCCCCGGTTGCCAAAATGATGAAATATTGTGGACTGAGACTTTACAAGTCAAGCGTCCCGTCCCTTTGTCCTTCGAATCCCTGGTTGCCGAAATGTCGAAATGTCTTGGTTTTTGATCAACGGTCTAGATCTGCCTGTGATCAATGGTCACTTTTCCTTCTGAGCTTTGGACGTTAAGAAGTCCTTGCCACTAACCTCCTTGTAGCTCCACCTTATCCAATGACTTGTGGGGTTTCGATGTTTCTCCTAGAGGACTCTCCACCGTCCATTCAAATCTTCGAGATCTCCCCTCTTGGATCTATGCAGTGTTAAATCCTATGCTCCTACCTCAAATCGGACAGTCCATGAGATTTTCCACTGCGATCCCATGCTCGACGAAGTTCTTCCTCCTGAGCTTTTACTCGCTTTAGGCTTAGATGATTTTCTAAGTCTTCGAAGACTCGGTCTTCGATTCTTCCATGGAATGAGTTCCTGAATCTTGATAACACTTTCCAAAGTGTTATTCCTTCTAAGCTTTATCTCTCTGAACCTCAAAGGTTCCTTTGACCTAAGTTTAGATATTTCCTATATACATATAAGTATGTTGGAGTAGTTTGAGAGTGAAGGGAAGTGATAGAATTATGGACAGAATTTATCCACATAAGATTTTCTGTTCGAGGTAAACTAGAATGGTGCAATAATGTCATTATGGAAAGAAATGAATCGTATCTTCTCTTAAATGATAAGCTTAAACAAAATTGAATTATGTCATAGAATTTTTTTTTATGGTGAATTTGAGGTACATTACAGAAACCTCATGTCTACAAGGAGTGCTTTTATGTCTTCAAGGAGTGCATTGACATCCGTAAGGAGTGCGTGACTGAATTACCAGACTCGAAAGCTCAAGAGGGATATTTGGTTTTAGACAAAAGAACCAGAAGGTGTCTGGAGGACATTCTCAAGGAGTAGGAAGACATCCACAAGGAGAAGCTAAGTTGTGGGTGAAAGTCTGTTGCAAGGTGTGTGCAGACTAGGAATTCGACTAAGTGTCAAAAAGATTGTTCAAAGGGAGTCAAGGAAGTAAATCTTAGGAGGAATAGTGGTGGATATTATTCAAAGGAGAGAAGAACCCAAAGTATTCACTAGAGATCAGTGAACGAGATTTATTCTAGAGAGAGACGAGTGATTTCAGACCGTCAGATATGGTAAGGCTATGAGGAGGATAGCCATAGAACGCTTTGATACTTTGGAGTTGACAAGTTTGGAACTTGACGAAGGAGAATAACGAAGCCCAAAGTCATGCTTCAACCCTAACCATTGATCGTAGAGGAGTACGTGGTGATGGATCAGGGAGTTCAGGAATTAGAAGTTTGTAGGTTGTGGATGGAAGTCTTAGAGTTTCTTGAAGTTGTGAAATCTAAACCCTCATGGGGATAGAGAATCTGAGGAGAAGCATGGCGAAAGCTCGAAACCTCAGAGGAGAGTGTTTTTGAGAGAAGCAAAGGGAAGGATTCGAGATATCCATGAAATCTGAAACGTGAAGAGATAGACCCATGGTCATATCCGTGGTCACTTGCAGAGGAGACCTGTGTGTGTGGGTAGATTTATTTCGGGTGCTCATAGGAACACAAGGAGTCACTCCGACTCATTGTTTTCAAATGATCCAAGACTGGGAGGTCATGTATACCTTTATAGGGAAGGGGGGGTTGCGCTGGGAGTGGTATTAGAGAGAATACATAATGGACTTCTGTAGAAGGGATATTAAATTGATATCGAGGAGAAGTATAAGAAGCATCAACACAATGTCACCTAGAAGATGTGTTGACCCACCTGTAACCAACATAACTTTGGAAAGGGAGATGAGAGAAATATGTGTGAGGCTAGATTCCATGGAGACAACACAAAGGAGAGTGCCTTATGTTGGAGACATCAGTGAGGCAGAAATGAAAGAATTAGAATTTGAAGAAGTTGTAGCTGAGGATGCTGTGGAAGAACGCTTGTTAAGAGCGGTTATCAAATTGGGTGCCAGAGCGAAGATTGACATCCCTATGTATGAAAGAAGTTTAGACACATAATAATTTATTGATTGGATATGAGAAATGGACAAGTATTTCGACTATGAGGATGTCGAAGAGGAGAGAAAGGTAAAGCATATTGTCACTAGGTTTAAAGGACATGCAACACTGTGGTGGGATGAACTATAGGCCGACAGGAGGATCAAGGGAAAGAAAAAATTAAATATTTGGGATCGAATGGTAGCCAAGTTAAAGGAAAAATTCATACCCAAGGATTACCAGATAAGTCTATTCAAGAGGATGCAAAACCTGAGACAGAGAGGATTGACTATGAAGGAGTACATAAAGGAGTTCTACAAATTGAACATTAGAGCTAGACAGAGAGAGAGGGAAGAAGATAAAGTTTCCAGATATATTAATGGCCTGAGATATGATATTTAGGATGAGATTAGCATGACGATAGTCAAGACAGTAGAGGACGCTTATCAAATGGCGTTGACGGTAGAAGAGAAGTTGGATAGGAAGCATAGTCAACAAAACAGAGGTCGAAGATTGAACAGAGGCAAGGGAGTTTCCCAGGAGAAACCACAAAATCCAAAGGATGAGACGGAGAAACCACATAGCCACTCTAAGAGAGGAGGAATTTCTCAAGGAAGGTAGAGTGGTAGTAGAATATCTTTTCCATTAGGAAGAGGAAGAGGCAAAGGAGGAGAAGTGAGATGGTATGCCTGTGGAAAAACATGACACATGTTTTGGGATTGCCCCGAGAGAAAGAAAGGAGGAGAGGATCACATATCAGAATCACATAAGTAGGATGCTGAGATAGAAGGTGTAGAGGATGGAATATCCTTGATGATGAATAAGATTCTTTTGAAGTGAGATCCATATACTGAAAGCCTGTGCAACGAAACAATTTGTTCATAATAGCTTGCAAGACGAAGGACAGAGTTTGCAAGGTGATAATTGACAGTGGGAGAACTGACAACTTAGTATCCACGAAGATGGTGGAGAATCTAGAGATGTATACGAATACAAATTTGAGACCATATAAAGTCTCATGGTTGCATAAGGGTCATTAGGTAACAATCACTCGACAATGCCTTGTTGAATTTAAAATAGGAGGATATAGAGGTGAGATTCTATGCGATGTGATCCCTATGTATGCCTGTCATGTTTTGCTGGGGATACCATGGCAGTATGAAAGAAATGTTATTCATGATGGGAAGAGGAATACATACACCTTATAGAAGAATGGTAGGACACACATGTTGCTGCCAATCGAAGAAAAGAAGGTGAAAAAGGAAACTAGCGTGAGCATACTTCTCATGAGTGGGAAGGAACTCCTGAATGAATTAAAGAAGGAGAAAGAGATGAAGTTTGCTATAGTGAGGAAACCAAGACTTATCCTTACCAGAACTTCACTAGAATATTTTCCTAAGGAAGCTTAGGAGCTACTAGAGAATTGCATTGACATTGTAGTGGATGAGTTTCCAAACTCATTGCCACCTATCAATAGCATAAATCATCACATTGACTTGATACCAGGAGCAAGCCTGCCAAATAAATTAGAGCGTAGATTGACACCTGAAGAGAATGAGGAAGTGAAAAGATAGGTTCAATATCTATTGGACAAGGGATTTGCTAGGGAAAGTTTGAGTCCATGTGTAGTACCAACTATATTGAGTCCAAAGAAGGATGGTTGATGGAGGATGTACGAACTCAAGGTCCATAAACATGATCACCACAAGATATAGATTTACATTACCAAGGATGAATGACCTGATGGATTGTCTAAGTGGAGCTAACTATTTTTCAAAGATAGATTTGAAAAGTGGGTATCACCAGATCAGAATGAGGGAAGGTGATGAGTGGAAAACAACATTCAAGACGAACGAGGGGTTGTATGAATGGCTTGTTATGCCGTTTGAATTAAAAATTCCCCGAGTAATTTTATGAGGCTAATGAATGAAGTGTTAAAAGATTTCATTGGTAAATTCTTGATTGTGTATTTGGATGATATACTAGTATTTAGCAAGACTAAAGGGGAGCACTTAAGACATATAAAATTGGTGATGAGGAGGTTGCAGCAAGAGAAGCTGTTGATTAATTTGAAGAAGTCCTCTTTCATGAAAACATAGCTCATATATTTGGGTTTTGTTTTTTCTTAAAATGAGTTGAAGATGGATCCCGAAAAGGTGAAAGCTATTAGATAATTGCCATCACTGAAGAATATCTTTGAGGTGAGAAGTTTCCATGGATTGTAAAGTTTTTATCGGAAGTTCATGAGAAATTTTAGCGGAATTAGTGCACAGATGATGGATACAGTGAAGAAAAGACACAAATGTTTCAAATGGATAGAAGAGGATGAGAAGAGCTTCAACATATTGAAGGAGAATATAACTGAACAACCAATTCTGGTTTTGCTGGATTTCGGAAAGACATTTCAAGTAAGATGCAATGCGAGTGGAATTGCAATTGGAGCAGTCTTAAGCCAAGACAATAGACATGTTGCGTATTTCAGTGAGAAGTTGAATGAAGATAAAAGGAAGTAATCCACATACGACAAAGAGTTGTATGCCATAATCCAATCAATCAATAAATGGAGGCATTATCTTGTGCCCAAGGAGTTTGTTTTGTACAACGATAATCACGCTTTACAATTCATAACTAGACAAGAAAAGTTGAACTAGAGACATGCCAAATGGGTAGAGTTTATGAAAATTTTCACTTTTGTCATTAAACATATTTTTGGAAATACTAACAAGGTTGTTGATGCATTGAGCAGGAGGAATGGGATTCTGCAGGCATTTCAAGTCAAGACATTGGGGTTTGACCACCTTAAGGAAATGTATCACAATGATCTAGATTTTGGAGAAGCATATGAAGCATGTGTGAATCATGTACTTAGAGACAGAAGCCAATGGGACAAATATATGATTTAGGATGGGTTGTTTTTCAAAGGATGCCAGTTATGCATACCAAGATGCTCGATGAGGGAGAACTTGCTAAAGGAAAAGCATAGTGGAGGTCTAGTTGGACACTTTGGCCATGAATTTTCTTTTTCCCAATTAGTCGGTTCATATTAATGGACAAGTATGAGAGAAGAGGTGAAGAAATTTGTGAACAATTGCAAGATTTGTCAGTATGCCAACAGGAAGAAACAAGACACTAGGTTGTATCAACCATTGGCTATTCCAGAGAGGCCTTGGGATGCAATAAGCATGGATTTTGTGTTGGGATTGCCAAGGACACAAAGAGGAAGTGATTCCATATTTGTTGTGATGGAAAGATTTTCGAATATGAAACACTTTATTCCATGTCAAAAGACTAGTGATGCAACACATGTTGCAAATTTGTTTTTCAAAGAGGTTGTGAGACTCCATGGATCGCCCAGGACCGTATTTTCAAATAGGGATACCAAATTTGTTGGTCATGTCTGGAGGACGTTGTGGAAAAATTTGGGGACAAAGCTATCTTTTAGTTCTCTATATCATCCACAAACAGATGGACAGACCGAAGTGGTGAATAGAAGCCTAGGGGATTTGCTGAGGAGTTTGGTCATTGGACACCATTGTTAGTGGGATCATATTCTAGCACAAGCCGAGTTTGCATATAATGACTCAGTGAATAAGAACACTGGGAAGAGTCAATTTCAAATCGTTTATGGAATGAATCTGAGAGGAGTTTGAGAATTGAGAGATCTGAAGCAAAGTGAACTTAGGAGAGTAGGAGCAGAATATTTCACTACAGAAATGCAGGAACTTCACAATAGAATCAAGGAGCAATTGGAGAAGAGAAACAATGAGTACAAGCACATAGTTGATCAACACAGGAGAAATCTTGAATTTGAAGTTGGAGATCAAGTTCTAGCACATCTTAGGAAATAAATATTCCCAAGAGGGACATACAATAAACTCAAGATGAAAAAGATAGGGCCATGTAAAATCTTGAGAAGGTTTGGTGAGAATGCTTATGAGTTAGAGTTGGCAGAAGATGTGGGTATATCACCCATATTCAACATTGTAGACCTATATCCTTACAGGGAATATAGAACCAAAGGATTTGAGTATTAAGAGAGCATCTAGTGGGAGAAATGGATGCTTGTATCTGAGAAGTTGCAGATGGAAAAAATCGTAGATCAAAGAGTTGGTAAGAAGACCAGAAGGAAGACCTATTTTGAGTACTTGGTGAAGTGGAAAGGATGACCACTGGAAGATGCTAGTTGGTTCAATGAAGTAGAGATTCAGAAGCATGGAAGAATGGTGTAGGAGCTCATGGATAGGAGTCCATGAATTTTTCAGCCAAGGGAGTATGATGCAGGAGAATCGCTAGCAAATCACAAGTGTGGAAGAAAGTTGGGCACACTAGTGCATGTTTTGAAACATTTTGAATTTAAAAGGATCAATGTATTAATGTAATATATGACAAAACTTTTCAGATTGGACATCTTTAATGTTTGGAGGTTGAGCCATCATGTAATATTGATGGATAATGTATATTTCTTTAATTTGGAGGATCGCAGTACAAATTTGGAGCTTGCGCTCTCATTTTTCTGACGCAATACTTATTGTAATAAGTATAAAGTAGTTTATAGCATTCAATTTCAATTAGATAGTGTAGAGTAGTTGGAGGGAAGAATTCAAGAGAGTCTCTTTGTATAAAGCATTCTAATATTTCCCAAAAAAAGGTGGTTGTCAATAGTTGTTGATGATGATCGTTATTTCTGCGGATAGAGGAGAACCGAGCAATAGTTGAATCTATCTTGTATAGGTTAAGGAATAGTGAAGAATAATGAATATATGTATGGAAGTTTCATTTGGATGCATATAACAAAGATATTTTGTCTCAAATGTGTGTTGGTTATGTGTCTATCTGAATGAATGGTAAATTTTATGTTATTTTTCAATTCTCTGTTATTTCTGTTCTTGAATCCATGACTGCATTTACTTTATTGAATGTATGAGTCGTTGTGAGGAGTTGACAAGTTTCAATTGTTTCTCTACATTTATCATTTGCAAGGAGTGCATAGAAATCCAAAAGGAGTGCATGACTGAGTCTGTTTCTACTCGAAATCTTAGAAGATATAGTGAAACCTCACATCTGCAAGGAGTGCACTAACGTTTGCAAGGAGCGAATTGAAATCTACAAGGTGTGCATGACTGATTTCCCAGACTTGAAATATCAGGAGGGATATCTGGTTTCATCCACAAGAACCAGAAGGTGACTGGAGGACAATAGCAAGGAGAAGGAAGCCATCCACAAGGAGAAGCTAATTTGTGGGTGAAACTCTGTTACAAGGTGTGCGCAGACCAGGAATTAGACTAAGTGTCAAAAATATTGTTCAAAGGGAGTCAAGGAAGTAAATATCAAGAGGAATAGTGGTGGCGATTCTTCAAAGGAGAGAAGTCCCCGAAGTCTTCACTGGAGATCAGTGAAAGAGATTTATTCCAGAGGGAGATGAGTGATTCCAAATCATCAGATCTTGTAATCCTATGAGGAGGATATCTATAGAACACTTCGATACTTCAGAGTTGAAAAGTTCAGAACTTGATGAATGAGAATCGTGAAGCCTAAATTCACTCTTCAACCCTAACCATTGATCGCGAAGGAGTACGTGGCAACGGATCAGGGAGTTCGAGAATCAAAATTTTGGAGGTTGTGGGAAGAAGTCTTAGAGTTTATCGAAGTCACAAAATATGAACCCTCGTGAGGCCAACGAATCTAAGGAGACAGGTGGTGGAAGCTTAGAACATCATAGGAGAGTTTTTTCGAGAGAAGCTAAGGGAAGGATTCTGGATATCCACGAATTCTAAACCACAAAGAGATACACCCACGGTCATAGCCATGGTCACTTGTGAAGGAGACCTGTGTGTGTGGGTAGAGTTATTTTGAGTGCCCGTAGGAGCCCAAGGAGTCACTTTGACTCAGTGTTTTCAAACGATCTAAGACTAGGAGGTCGCATATCCCTTTGGAGGGAAGGGGCATTTGCGCCATTTTTCATTTTCTTTATTTGAGGATTTACAAAGTATTATAGTTGCGCCTCCGTATGTGTTTTCCCTAGTATCCCATTGTGTTTATGGTCCCTTTGTAAGTTAGATGAGACGCCTTGAGACTTAACGCTCGAGTTTGAGGGTTACTATGTTTTCTCTTGGTTGGCTGTCAGTATTCAAGACTAGTTGTTTGCGGTTCCTTCTAGTCAAACCATGGCCCGAAACGTTAATAAAGTTAAACCCTCTGATTTCCTTTCAAATTTTCTTTTATTTCACCATGTAATATTGTCATTCTTACCCTATGGAATTCGTCTAGAGATCCCAACATTTTCTACATAGGTTGGTGTTTTTCAGACTTGTGTGTTGTTGGAACTCGGTAGGGAATTTCGTAATTTGCACTCTATATGTATATGGAAATATTAACCCGCTGTGGGGAGTTTGAAATTTACCCTCTGTATAATTATATGGAAGTACTAACCCTCTATGGGAAATTAGTAACTTACACTCTGTGTAATTATATGGCAATATTAACCCTCTATGGGAAAGTTTCATATTTACCTTCGATGTATATAAATAGCAGTATTAACCCTCTGTGGGGAATTCGTAATTTACGCTCTCTGTAATATATGACAATATTAACACTCTTCGGGAAAGTTTCGTATTTACCTTATGTGTATATAAATAACAATATTAACCCTCTATGGGGAATTCATAATTTATGCTCTGTGTAATATATGACAATATTAACACTCTGTGGGAAAGTTTCATATTTACCTTCTGTGTATATAAATAGAAATGTAATCAAGATTTTATTCGTTCGAAACAACACTTGCTCGTACCCTCTGGTTGTAAAAGAAATTCTTCATCGGGAAGGACTGTCTCATGGCCACTTCGACAACAACCTTCTCTAGATCTACAGTTATGAATTTAATCCATTTATGAAAGGCCTTGCCTATGTCAACCACTCTACACTAGCACATGAGGGTATTGTTGTTTAATCCACTATTGATTCAAAAGTCGTAGGGTTCAAACACATTGTTGCCCAGTTAGATTTTAATGATTTATTGTGAATATACACAGGTCACATTTTATGCGCTTCTTATGAATATGTGAATGTACACAGGTCACACCTTATGTGCCTCTTTAGATTTTAAAGATATAAAGTGAATATACACAGGGTTTGGAGAATTATTACAATAAAGTGAATATACACAGGTCACACCCATTTAATAAATTTGTGCAGGGTCTATTTTGATGATAATTTATTATTGTTGTTTTCTTTGTTTTATAAATGAAGTTCTATGCACGGACATGTGAAATTAATTATGGGGCCCTATTTTGTTTTGCGAGGGTAACCATCAGTCGGTCCTGGGTCCACTCCTCCTCCTCCTAGATCATGGATAGATTGTTACACAAGGAACAAGAGGCGATATGGACCTTCATCGAGACTCAAGATAACTATTTTCCTTGACTTATTCTTATTGTTGTGATCTCCATAGAATTAAAATGCTAGCATAGTTTACTAAACCCTCATTTTCTTCCTTTGTAGGTTGTACAAGTCGAGGTAATCGGATGAAGGAAACATCTTCCTCAAAAGGTATTCGAGTTCTAATCTATGCATGCATAGAGTTCAGTTACATATAAAATTATTTGTATACTTTCTTAGAGCTCTGTTTACAAAAAGAGGTTGTGGAGTTTTTGGTCTATGGTACTCCAATTGTAATCCTTTGAACAAGATTCATTTGAATGTGACAACTACTTTCGAAATACACTTGTAGTCTACTAAATAACTATCTTTCTGTGGTAATATATAATATAAAGGATATATTCAGACTGCTATTATTTTATCTATTTTTACATTTTATCAAATTGATAAGCACTCATTTAAGTTTATTCCTTATTGCACCATTTCTCTACAATGATTGTTATGTAGAGATTTGAATAGCAATTCGAAATATATATAATCCAATGGTCAAT
>JZKD02S2186008.1:387164-398582 GCA_000966675.3 Picea glauca
CAAAGTTGTTGATGCTTTGAGCAGGAAGTGTTTGCTGTTGCAGGAGTTCAAAGTCAGGACGTTAGGCTTTGATGATCTTAAGGACATGTATGCAGATGATTCAGACTTTAAGGAATCTTATGAAGCAGTTGAGAATCCCGTTCTCAGAGACAGAAACCAGTGGATAGAGTATGTGATCCAGGAAGGATTGTTGTTCAAAGGCAATCAACTGTGTATTCCAAATTGCTCCATGAGGGAGAACTTGTTGAAAGAGAAGCACAGTGGTGGATTAGCAGGGCATTTTGGTCATGATAAGACATTTGCAAAGCTGAGCGAGTCATACTTTTGGCAAGGGATGCGGTAAGAAGTCAAGAAGTTTGTGGACAGATGCATGATTTGCCAACATTCAAAGGGAAGAAAGCATAATGCAGGATTTTACCAGCCATTGTCCATACCTGAGAAGTTGTGGGATGAAATTAGCATGGATTTTATATTGGGATTGCCGAGGACACAAAGAGGTGTTGATTCAATCTTTGAGGTAGTTGACAAGTTTTCTAAGATGGCACATTTCATTTCATGTCAGAAGACCAACGATGCAACTCACATCGAAAATTTGTTTTTCAAGGAGATTGTTCGATTCCATGGATTGCCGAAAAGCATAGTTTCGGACAGAGACACAAAATTCATAGGCCATTTCTGGAGAACATTATGGAAGAACCTGGGAACTAATTTGATGTTTAGTTCTTCTTATCATCCCCAGATGGATGGATAGATAGAGGTGGTCAACAGAAGCCTAGGAAACTTGTTGAGGAGCTTGGTGACAGAGCACCATAGCAGCTGGGATAGCATATTACCGCAAGTAGAGTTTGCTTACAATGATTCAGTGAACAAGAGCGTATGGAAAATCCCATTTCAGATTGTATATGGAATGTAGCCGAGAGGAGTTTTTGAATTGAAGGATTCAAAACAGACTGATACTAGCAGTGCTAGTGCAGGAGAATTCGCTAAAGCGATGAAGGAACTTCACAGCCAGGTGAAGGAGCGACTGTTGAAGTCAAGTTAGGAGTACAAGCGCAGAGCAGATCAACATCAGAGACAACTTCAGTTTAAAGTTGGTGATCTGGTTTTGGCACATTTGAGGAAAGAAAGGTTCCCGAGAGGAACATACAACAAGCTGAAGATGAAGAAAATTGGGCAATGCAAGGTCTTGAAGAAAATGGGATAGAATGCTTATGAAATTGAATTACCAGAGGACATTGGAATATCTACGATATTTAATGTTTCGGATTTATATCCATATAAAGCTGATGAAGAAGGAGCAGAATGTGATGATCAACCAGAGGTCCAGTGGAAGAAGCAGATGCCAGTTGCAGAGAAGCCACAGATGGAGCAGATACTGGATAAAAGAGTGGGTAAGAAAACCAGAAGGAAAGAATATTTTGAATATTTGGTCAAGTGGAATGGACATCCAATTGAAGATGCCAGCTGGGAGACTAAAGCAGAAATTTTGAAGCATGGACATACCGTGCAGGAGCTCATGGACAGGAGCCCATGCAAATTTTCAAGCGAGGGAGTATGATGCAGGAGCATCCCTCACGACAAGCAAAACCAACGTGGAAGCAGAAGCCAACTGGAAGACATCCAACGCAAGTTTTTTAATTTTTAAATTTTCTCTTGAAGTTGGTGCGCTGAATATAAATGAGATCATTTAATTTAGGAACCTTGGTAAAAATGTAATCATACCTTGAGCCATACGCTCTGGTCTGAAATAGACAGAGGCATTTATAGTAGTAGTTGAAGGTAGATAGAATTGAATTCTTAGATTAGACAGTTTTAGAGTTCAGGAGGGAAAACGGATATAGACACTCTCATTTGTATCATTGTAACATTAGAGAGAGCAACCAGAGAAATAAGAGTCTAGAGCATAGGAGAATAATAGAGAGCTGTAGAAGAACACCCATGTACAGATCTTGAATTAATAGAAGAAGTTGATTCAGATTCATGGCTGTTGTGTTATTCTCTGTGTATGTGTGTTGAATGCTCTACCTATGAGAATTACTTCCTGTTATGCATATTTTATTATGCTATGTGTATGATTTTGTGTGTTAAGATTGAACTCTGAGAGGAAGTGAAGTGAGTTACAATTGTTTCTCATTTTGAGCAAGGATTCCTGCAAGGAGTGCAGTTGGAGTCATCCGCAAGGAGTGTGTTGACAGAAGGCTCAGGGAGTTAAACTCTTGTTCTCATACAGCTCAGAAGTGAAAGCAGGTTTCTAGAGCCATGCGAGGAGTGCACAGGCTAAAGGAGAGTCTCAGTCGTAAAACTGAGCAAAAGTATTGAAGGACTGTTGCTACGGTCATACACAGAGTCATAGGAAGTCAGAGTCAGAGATTTCGAGGATCGTTAGATCTTGCAGAGGTACAAGGAGGTTACGGTGAGAAGATTCTGAAGGGTTTGAAGTGGCGAGAAGATGAGAGCTGTCCATCTGAGGAGGACAGGTGGCAGAGATCGGTGATCTCGTGAACTCGGGAGTTCGGAGGTGGAAGACCCAAGTATTGGGTACTCTAAGTCACGAGTGGTGAAGTGTCGAGATATTTGGAGCCATCCATCTGAGGAGGATAGGTGGCAGAAATCGATGATCTCGCGAACTCAGGAGTTCATAGGGTGAAATTCCAAGAATTGGGCATTCAAAGTCACAAGGTGCGAGGACGCGAAGCGGCGAGAGATTGGTAGCCGTCCATATGAGAAGGACAGGTGGCAGAGATCGGTGATCTCGTGAACTCAGAAGTTCGTAGAATGAAATCCCAAGTATCGGGTGTTCAAAGTCACGAGGCGCAAGGACTCGAAGCGGTGAGATATTTGTAGTCGTCCATCTGAGGAGGACAGGTGGCAGCGATCGGTGATCTCGCGAACTCGGGAGTTCGCAGGGTAAAGGCCCAAATATTGGGTGTGCAAAGTCGCGAGGCACGAGGATGTGAGGCGACAAAGGAGCAAGAGGATCATAGCCGTCCATCTGAGGAGGAAAGGTGGCGAGAGATCGAGGGATCTCGTGAACTCGGGAGTTCGCAGGTTGAGAGTTCGAACATTGGCTACTCAAAGTTGCGAGGACGCGAGGTAGCGAGAGAAAGATAACCATTGGATCCAGAGCACGGAGGACTGTTGGATCTGCGCGAGATATCGTGCCTCGGGACCTCGCCAGAAAAGGTCTGAGAATTTGAGCGCGGGAGTCGCGAGGTTGCGAGAAGGCGATATCCCGACAGCTGGAGAGCAGTGTGGGCCATAACGGAGCGCAAGTGGAATACAGGTGGCACAGAGGATTAGCGAGTTGCAAAGTGCCGAGGAACCAAGACTCGTGTGGACACCGAGTAGTGAAGTGCCGAGGAGCCAAGTCTTGTGTGGACACGTGGCAAAGTATAAGTTGGGACCACGCATCTCGGGGACTTGTGAACTAGGAGGGTAAAAACTCGACGGTATAATCGGTGAGGTCACGAGGTTGCGAGGTCGCGAAGGGCGCTAACATTAAACCCATCCCATGGTGGCATGTGGAAGGAGTTATACCCGTATCGCGAGATTGGGTATCGCAAGATTTGAAAGGAAATTTTGGAGGCCTTGAGTCACGAACTCACGAGGTAGCGAGATTTAGCTAATCTCCCGCTAGTAAAGGGGAGACCTTGGAGGAAGATTTCTGTGGGTGCAGATTTCCCGATAGGGAAATAGAAAAACCTTTGAGTTCTTCAGGCTGAGAAGAAGAAGGTCCTATGGGAGAGGACGTGCCCTGGGCGAGGAGAAGTTTGCGTCAAGTGGTATCAGAGCATATATCTTGTCTGTATATTTCAGGCAGGAAGAGACAGAGGAGAAAAGCACTCTGATACACACGTCAAGTGGTATCAGAGCATAGAATGTTTCTTTGTTTTCTATAGCAGAGAAAAAAAGGAGAGTACACCATGCCGCCAAGGAGAAGAGGTAGACAATCACCTGATCCAGAGGAAGAAAGAGAATTGTCCAGAGGAAGGGAAATGTCCAGAGAAAGAGGTAGGCAAGTGCAGAATCTAGACATGGAGAGAGAAGTGAGAAATCTTCATGCCAAAATGGAAGACATGGAGACATCACAAAGGAGAAACGTTGATGCAGGAGATATCAATGAATCCGAGGATGAAGGTGATGCTGGACATGGAGAAGAGGAAATCCCAGCGGAAGATGCAGCCAACGAGCGTTTAATTAAGGCTATCGCTCGGATGAGTTCGAAAACAAAAATGGACATTCCAGCTTATGAAGGGAGTCTGGATGCAGAAGAGCTGCTAGATTGGATTAGAGCTCTTGACACTTACTTCGATTATGAAGATATCGAAGATGATAAGAAGGTCAGACATGCCGTCACAAGATTAAAAGGACATGCAGCATTGTTGTGGGATGAACTATAAACTGACAGGCGTTGCCAAGGAAAGCAGAAGATTAAGAGCTGGGACAAGATGATAGCTAAGATGAAGGAAAAATTCATTCCCAGGGATTATCAAATTTCTCTGTTCAGGAGGATGCAGAACCTAAGACAGAAGCTGAAGACAGTGAAAGAGTATACCGAGGAATTTTACAGGTTGAATATCAGGGAAGGTCATCATGAAAGCAATGACGAAAAGGTGGCCAGGTATCTAAATGGCATGATATATGAAATTCAGGATTAACTAAATTTGGTGACCATCTGAACTGTGGAGGATGCTTACCAATTGGCTCTGAAAGCTGAGGAGAAGCTGAGCCGTAAACAAAGCTAGAGGGGCAGAGGTAGGAGTCAGCCCAAAGGAAAATCAGTCGCCCAAGATAAATACTAGAAGCCCAAGGAGGAATGGAAGAAACCTCGGGGAAAGGTTGAAAGAGGTGGAACCTCACAGAGAAGACCATATGCTGAGCAACGAGGACAGCAACTCGAACAAAGAGGAGGATACGCTGATAATGATAGGGTTCCTCATACCAGAGGTAGAGGAAGAGGAAGAGGTGGAGTAATCACATGCTTCACGTGTGGAAAGAATGGGCACAAGTCATTCGATTGTCCAGAGAAAAAGAAAGAAACTGGAGAGAGTCACATTGTCGAGGCACAGAGGTGAGATGTTGAGACAGAGTACGCTGAAGATGGAAGATCGCTAGTGATGCGGAAGGTTCTTTTGACACCGGAGAAGGAGATGGAGAATCCAACACAAAGGAACATACTTTTTAGGACTGCTTGCAAGACCAAGGATAGAGTGTGCAAGGTCATCATGGACAGTGGAAGCACCGATAATCTCGTTTCAACTGAGATGGTAGAAAAGAAGGAGCTAGAGACAACTGATCATTCAAGCCCATATAAAGTTTCATGGCTACAGAAGGGACATCAGGTAAATGTCACTAAACAGTGTTTAGTTGACATCAAGATAGGAGGATACAATGATAAAATCTTATGTGATGTTATTCCTATGGATGTCTGTCATTTATTGTTGGGATGACCATGGAAGTATGATAGAAATGTAATTCACGATGGGAGAAGGAACACCTATACCCTGAAGAAGAATGGGATGACTCACATGTTGTGTCCAATTCAAGATAAAGAGGCGAAGCCGGAAGTAAGCAATAGAGTACTTTTCATGAGTGGGAAGGAACTTCTTACAGAAGTTAAGAAGAAGGAGGATCCACAATTCTTTGTGGTCAGAAAACCGAGAATTGTTCTGACTAGCACAAGATTGGATGATTTGCCAGAAGAAGTTCAGGAACTGCTGGAAGAGTTCACTGATATTGTGGTGGACGAATTACCTCGTTCATTGCCACCGATGAGGAGCGTGAGTCACCATATAGACCTCATACCAGGAGCTAGTTTGCCAAAGAAAGCCACGTACAGATTGACACCGCAGGAGAATGAAGAGGTTAAAAGATAGGTCCAGGAGTTATTGGACAAAGGTTTGGTCAGGGAAAGCTTGAGTCTGTGTGCTGTTCCAACAGTACTCAGTCCGAAGAAAGACGGAGGCTGGAGGATGTGCACTGATTCAAGAGAGATCAACAAGATAACTATCATATATAGATTCCCATTGCCAAGGATGGATGATTTGATGGATTGCTTAAGTGGAGATTTTTTTTTTTCAAAGATAGATTTGAAGAGTGGATATCATCATATTCGTATGAGAGAAGGTGATGAATGGAAAACAACATTCAAGACAAACAAAGGTTTTTATGAATGGCTTGTCATGTCGTTTGGCTTGACGAATGCACCAAGTACCTTTATGAGGTTGATGAATGAAGTCCTGAAGGATTTCATTGGGAAATTTGTCATCGTATATCTGGATGACATATTGGTTTTCAGCAAGACAAAGGATGAACATTTGAAGCATTTGGCTAGTGTGATGGGGAAACTACAGTAGGAGAAGCTGCTGATAAACATGAAGAAGTCCTCATTCATGAAGACATAACTCATTTATTTGGGGTTTGTTATATCTGCAAATGAATTGAGGATGGACCTAGATAAGGTGGAGGTAATCAAGAATTGGCCATCACTGAGGAACGTATTCGAGGTGAGGGGTTTTATTGGACTGGCTAGTTTCTACCAAAAATTCATCAGGAATTTCAGTGGAATTAGTGCAGCAATGATGGATACAGTGAAGAAAATACATAAATATTTTCACCGGATGGAAGAGGCTGAGAAGAGTTTCAATTTATTGAAACGAAAGATTACAGAGCAACCAATTCTGTTGTTGCCAGATTTTCAAAAAACATTTTAGGTGAAATGTGATGCAAGAGGGTTTGCTATAGGAGCGGTCTTGAGTCAGGAAGACAGACCAATTGCATATTTCAGCGAGAAGATGAATGAGGCAAAAGAAAAGTACTCCACATATGATAAATAATTCTATGCCATTATACAGGCATTGAAGAAATGGTGGCACTATTTGATTCCAAAGGAATTTGTTTTATATAATGATAACCATGCATTACAATTTGTGACTCAATGGGAAAAGTTGAATCAGAGGCATGTTAAATGGGTTGAATACATGCAGAATTTCACTTTTGTAATAAAACATATTTCAGATACTGCTAACAAAGTTGTTGAAGCTTTGAGAAGGAAGTGTTTGTTGTTGCAGGAGTTCAAAGTCAGGATGTTAGGCTTTGATGATATTAAAGACATGTATGCAGATGATTCAGACTTTAAGGAATCTTATGAAGCAACCGAGAATCCCGTTCTCAGAGGCAGAAACCAGTGGATAGAGTATGTGATCTAGGAAGGATTGTTGTTCAAAGGCAATCAACTTTGTATTCCAAATTGCTCCATGAGGGAGAGCTTGTTGAAAGAGAAGCGCAGTGGTGTATTAACAGGGCATTTTGTTCATGATAAGACATTTGCAAAGCTGAGCGAGTCATACTTTTGGCCAGGGATGCGGTCAAAAGTCAAGAATTTTGTGGACAGATGTAGGATTTGCCAACATTCAAAGGGAAGAAAGTAGAAAGCAGGATTTTACCAGCCATTGCCCATACCTGAGAAGACGTGGGATGAAATTAGCATGGATTTTATATTGGGATTGTCGAGGACATAAAGAGGTGTTGATTCAATCTTTGTGGTAGTTGACAAGTTTTCTAAGATGGCACATTTCATTCCATGTCAGAAGACCAGCGATGCGACTCACATCGCAAATTTGTTTTTCAAGGAGATTGTTCGACTCCATGGATTGCCGAAAAGCATAGTTTCGGACAGAGACACAAAATTCATAGGCCATTTCTGGAGAACATTATGCAAGAAGCTGGGAACTAATTTGATGTTTAGTTCTTCTTATCGTACCCAAACGGATGGACAGACATAGGTGGTCAACAGAAGTCTGGGAGACTTGTTGAGGAGCTTGGTGACAGAGCACCATAGAAACTGGGATAGCATATTACCGCAAGCAGAGTTTGCTTAAAATGATTCAGTGAATAGGAGCACAAGTAAAAGCCCATTTCAGATTGTATATGGAATGCAGCCAAGAGGAGTTTCTGAATTGAGGGATTCGGAACAGACTGATACTAGCAGTGCTAGTGCAGGAGAATTCACTAAAGCGATGAAGGAACTTCACATCCAGGTGAAGGAGCGACTGTTGAAGTCAAGTCAGGAGTACAAGCGCAGAGCAGATCAGTATCAGAGACAACTTTAGCTTGAATTTGGTGATCTGGTTTTGGCACATTTGAGGAAAGAAACGTCCCCGAGAGGAACATACAACAAGCTGAAGATGAAGAAAATTGGGCCATGCAAGGTCTTGAAGAAAATGGGACATAATGCTTATGAAATTGAGTTACCAGAGGACATTGGAATATCTCCGATATTTAATGTTTCGGATTTATATCCATATAAAGCTGATGAAGCAGGAGCAGAAAGTGATGATCAACCAGAGGTCCAGTGGCAGAAGCAGATGCCAGTTGCAGAGAAGCCACAGATGGAGCAGATACTAGATAAAAGTGTGGGTAAGAAAACCAGAAGGAAAGAATATTTTGAATATTTGGTCAAGTGGAATGGACATCCAGTTGAAGATGCCAGCTGGGAGACTGAAGTAGAAATTCTTAAGCATGGACATACCTTGCAGGAGCTCATGGACAGGAGCCCATGCAACTTTTCAAGAGAGGGAGTATGATGCAGGAGCATCCCTCACGACAAGCAAAACCAACGTGGAAGCAGAAGCCAGCTGGAAGACGTCCAACGCAAGTTTTTGAATTTTTAAATCTTCTCTTGAAGTTGATGCGCTGAATATAAATGAGATCATTTAATTTAGGCACCTTGGTAAAAATGTAATCAGACCTCGAGCCATACGCTCTGGTCTGAAATAGACAGAGGCATTTATAGTAGTAGTTGCAGGTAGATAGAATTGAATTCTTAGATGAGACAGTTTTAGAGTTTAGAAGGGAAAACGGATATAGACACCCTCATTTGTATCATTGTAACATTAGAGAGAGAAACAGGAGAAAGAAGAGTCTAGAGCATAGGAGAATAAAAGAGAGTTGTATAAGAACACCCATGTACAGATCTTGAATTAATAGAAGTTGATTCAGATTCATGGCTGTTGTATTATTCTCTGTGTATGTGTGTTGAATGCTCTACTTATGAGAATTACTTCTTGTTATGCATATTTTATTATGCTATGTGTATGATTTTGTGTTTTAGGATTGAACTCTGAGAGGAAGTGAAGTGAGTTACAATTGTTTCTCATTTTGAGCAAGGATTCCTGCAAGGAGTGCAGTTGGAGTCGTCTGCAAGGAGTGCGTTGACAGAAGGATCAGGGAGTTAAACTCTTGTTCTCATACCGCTCATAAGTGAAAGCGGGTTGCTAGAGCTGTGCAAGGAGTGCGCAAGGTAAAGGAGATTTGCAGTTGTAAAACTGAGCAAAAGTATTGAAGGACTGCTGCTACGGGCATACGCAGAGTCATAGGAAGTTCGAACAGTGGAAGTCTTCGCAGGCTTGCCGCAAGGAGTGCGTGCAAAGAACCTCGTTAAGGTCGAAGTAATTTGGAAAAGCTCTGGAAGGATAGGCCTGTGAGTCGCTGAGGATCAGTGTATTCAAGTGTGACTTGAATTCAGAGAGAACGTCACAGGTTGGCGAAGCACGAAGAAATCTCGTAGAGAGATACCCTTTTTTCGCCTCGTGGGTTATACAAGGAGGTGAACGGATGGTCGAAATATTCTGAAGAAATTTCGCGAGATTTCGAGGATCGTTAGATCTTGCAGAGGTACAAGGAGGTTACGGCGAGAATATTCTGAAGGGTTTGAAGTGGCGAGAAGCTGAGAGCTGTCCATCTGAGGAGGACAGGTGTCAGAGATCGGTGATCTCGTGAACTCGGGAGTTCACAGGTGGAAGACCCAAGTATTGGGTACTCTAAGTCGCGAGTGGTGAAGTGGCGAGATATTTGGAGCCATCCATATGAGGAGGATAGGTGGCAAAGATCGATGATCTCGCGAACTCGGGAGTTCGCAGGGTGAAAGTCCAAGAATTGGGCATTCAAAGTCGCGAGGCACGAGGATGCGAAGTGGCAAGAGATTGGTAGTTGTCCATCTAAGAAGGACAGGTTGCAGAGATCGATGATCTCGTGAACTCGGAAGTTCACAGAACAAAAGCCCAAGTATCAGGTTTTCAAAGTCGCAACGAGATATTTGTAGCCGTCCATCTAAGGAGGACAGATGGCAGAGATCGGTGATCTCGCGAACTCGGGAGTTCGCAGGGTAAAGGCCCAAATATTGGGTGTGCAAAGTCATGAGGCACGAGGACGCGAGGCGATGAAGGAGCGAGAGGATCGTAGCCATCAATATAAGGAGGACATGTGGCGAGAGATCGAGGGATCTCGCGAACTCAGGAGTTCGCAGGTTGAGAGTCCGAACATTGGCTACTCAAAGTTGCGAGGACGCGAGGTAGCGAGAGAAAGATAACCATTGGATCCGGAGCACGGAGGACCATTGGATCTATGCAAGGGATCGTGCCTTGGGACCTTGCAAGAAAAGGTTTGAGAATTTGAGCGCGGGAGTCGCGAGGTTGCAAGAAGGTGATATCCCGACAGCTAGAGAGCAGTGTGGGCCATAACGGAGCGCAAGTGGAATACAGGTGGCACAGAGGATTGGCTAGTCGTGAAGTGCCGAGGAACTGAGACTCGTGTGGATGCCGAGTCGTGAAGTGCTGAGGAGCAGAGGTTCATGTGGATGCGTGGCAGAGTATAAGGTGGGACCATGCATCTCGGGAACTCCCGAACTAGGGGGGTGAAAACTCGACGATATAAATGGCGAGGTCACGAGGCTGCGAGGTCGCGAAGCCGCGAAGGGCACTAACACTAAGCTCAGCCCACGGTGGCATGTGGAAGGAGTTATACCCATACCGCCAGATTGGGTATCGCAAGATTTGAAAGGAAATTTTGGAGGTCTTGAGTCACGAACTCGCGAGGTAGCGAGATTTAGCTGATCTTCTGCTAGTAAAGGGGAGACCTCGGAGGAAGATTTATGTGGGTGCAGATTTCCTGATAGGGAAATAGAAGAACCTTTGAGTTCTTCGGGCCGAGAAGAAGAAGGTCCTGTGGGAGCGGACGTGCTCTGGGCGAGGAGCAGTCTGCATCAAGTGGTATCAGAGCATATATCTTGTCTTTATATTTCAGGTAGGAAGAGGCAGAGGAGAAAAGCACTCTGATACACACGTCAAGTGGTATTAGAGCATAGAAAAGTTTCATTGTTTTCTATAGCAGAGAAAAAAAGGAGAGTACACCATGCCGCCAAGGAGAAGAGGTAGACAATCATTCGATCCAGAGGAAGAAAGGGAATTGTCCAGAGGAAGTGAAATGTCCAGAGAAAGAGGTAGGCAAGTGCAGAATCTAAACATGGAGAGAGAAGTGAGAAATCTTCGTGCCAGAATGGAAGACATGGAGACATCACAAAGGCGAAACGCTGATGCAGGAGATATCAGTGAATCCGAGGATGAAGGTGATGCTGGACAT
>JZKD02S2186008.1:416149-434792 GCA_000966675.3 Picea glauca
ACAACCAATATTTCCATTATTATTTAACTACGATAAGCCATAGGAAAACATGATCATACAGTCCCTTAAGAATTGATTTCACTTATGTATACACAGTCAATCATATTCCTATCAAATGATAACCATAAATATAAC
Source organism: Picea glauca (assembly GCA_000966675.3). NCBI lineage: Eukaryota > Viridiplantae > Streptophyta > Pinopsida > Pinales > Pinaceae > Picea > Picea glauca. The sequence goes on from JZKD02S2186008.1 coordinate 416,285, forward strand.
ATTGACAAATAATACAAGCTGAGATACATATTTGGAACCTGATGTTGGAATAAAAATGGAACAACCACATTCCACCCAACGATAGAACAAAACAACCAAGTTCACTTTCCCTATTCACCCCCTAGCCTGACCATGAGTCCATAAGGGTAAATTAAATGATCCTCCTTAGCTATAGTCCCCATCCACATATCATAAAATCCTTTTCCTCACACTAACAATTCTCATAAAAAAAAAAATTCTTTTCTCAACATACTAAGCAACGCCCTACCTCCTCCATATGTTGTTTTTATATGCATCCTTATGCCTAGGTATTTTATTCCCTCTCCTTGGAGAAATTCACAGCTTTACAAATACTTGACTTTTAGGGGTTGCTAGTGGTCAAATTCCACATCTTCCACTTGTAAAAATCAGCCTTGAGGTAACTCAAACCCATTCCCCACTCATGGAATCATGGTCAACTATTTTTAACCTAGTTGTTTCATTTGTCTTCCAGCGTTTAATTCATTAAACGTTTGGCTTACACATGTGTCAAATAAAACAGGAAAGTTAGGAAAGTCAAATATTTTCCCAACCGTCATCAAATAATTAATTACAACAATCAAAATTACAATTTTGGATTTGCCATAAATGACAAATAATTTCCAAATCCTAATTTTCCAAAAACGAAAATTTATTTCAAAGTTCACTTAGAATTTAATATTCTAAAATTTGAGGATATTACACTCTTTCACTACAAAGGAATAGCTATGTTGCAGGGATGGAATGCCTCACACATAAGTGAGTCGGGAGTTATGTGAATCCCAACAAATTTAATAGCCATGAAGCATATAGAGGAAACATGGCCTGAAAAATTGAAGGATGAAATACGAAGTCTACGAATCAACATAGCCATGGATGGCATCAACCCATATCCCCTCCAAAACACTAACTATTCTCTTTTCCCCATAGTAGTGATAAATAACAATATCCCCCCATGGTTTTCTGTGAAATGAACATCTTATGTTGGCTCTTATAGTATGTGGTAGAAGAAAAGTGAATAATATGGATGTCTACCTACAATCATTGGTAGATGAATTGAAGGAATTATGAGAAGGGATCCATGTATATGATGTATCAAAACCCATCGCAACAAAGACACAACTACATATTGAAAAATTTGCGACAACTACTTGTGACGAAAGTAATCTTTCGTTGCAAAATTGAAGATAAAGAGTTGAATTTTTATTTTATTTTTATAAATCCATCCTGCGTTCGTCGCAAGGTTGATGACAACTTTGACTATCGTCGCAAGAGAGACAGAACTAGATGTACATCGCAAGTGAAAAACACATGAAGATAGTCGATTCACGTCTCTCTTGTGATGACCTTTGTCTATCGTCGCAAGCACGACAATTCAATGATGGTTGTCACACTATTTAACAAAGTCAACATTGATCATTATAGTGTTTGACAAAGTCAAAATTTACTTGGTCAACCTTTGTCGCACTTGCAACCAAAAAAATATTTATAAATATTTTACAAATTAGAGATGTTGCAACAATGTAATTGGTAGAACAACGACGATTAAGAAAGGGTATTTTTGTGTGGAAGAATGTCGCAGAATATTATAGGTGGGAAAAAAAGTAAAGCGGGTGAAAAGGGTGATGGTAGATGTTATTTCCCTTGCAAATTTTTTTTCCTTACACGTCCTGTAAGAATTTTAATAACAACAACTACAAAACATTGTAGGAAATATGGGTGCATTGATGGGGGATCGAATGAATATCGTCTCATGATAATTAGCTATATATTCATTATTTGTTTTTATATTTTTGATTTTATATAAAATTATATATATGTATATATATTGTTTGAATAATTGTTATAGTACACACTAATTTTGCATGATTGTTTGTAATTATAAAGTTAGAGTTTCCCTTTAACATTCTGCAAAATATTGCACCAAGTAGTACTAGTAGAAATGATGTTGTACAAGTTGAGGAACATGATCAAGCAAATGAGGATCTCATGGAAGATGATGATGGGACAAATCAACTTAATGATCCCATGGAAGAATATGGTGGGACAAATCAAATGATCCAAGTTTTTTTTGCTTAGCCGAATGAGGATGGGGACAATACTGATGGTATTTAGGATGAACCTCTACAAGAAGAGGAAAATAAATGACTTTATGAAGGCTCAAGAGAAAATCATCTCTCCACTACATTGCTACTAGTGAACTTAAAGGTTATGAATAATTTGTCGAACACTTGTATGATACAGATCCTATGGTATGTAATATGTTTCATCTCATATACATAAATGTTGACTTTTTTCTATTTGTTTTTAGTGTTAATTAATGTGTAAAATAAGAATGAAATTTTTATGATTAATATTCTTTACATTAACTAGTTATTTGTTATGTTGTAGATTGTTAGGTGATTTTTTGTTACCATCGTCAAATATTTTACCTCGCAAATATGGAGATTTGCATGCCATTATGAAAGACATTCGAATGGATTATCAAACTATAGATGCATGTCCTAATGATCATATTTTATATTATGGACAACATGCTTCGAAAAATGAATCCCACAATGTTTTATCAGTAGATATCGAACCGATCAAGTAACAAAAAGGGTGCCTCGAAAGTTTCTTCGTCATATTCCCAGAATTCCACATTTGTAGTGATTGTTTGGGTGTGAAAGCATAGCACAATTTATGGATTACCATGCATGTAACATAAGTGTAGATGGTATTCTTCGAATTCCTTCCCATTCTTATGAATTTAGGGAAATTGAGGAAAAATGAGAAGACTTCAAAGATGAACCTCGTACTGTTAGGCTTTCATTGGTATTTGATGGTGTTAATCCATTCAGAGAGCTTAGGTCTATTTACTCAGTGTGGCCTATTTTTTTTATGAACAATAACATTCCTCCTTAGATGTTAATAAAGAGGGAGCACATAATGTTGACAAGGATTGGTCCAGGTATTTGTTTACATTAAGTTTTTGAATTTAACATTTTCATTTGTTTCGTTTTTTGCATAATATCTTTTGTTTATTTATTTACTTATATATTCATATCATGATTATAGTAATTATGTGTAATTTCAAACAATTAGGTAAGTACCAATTTAAAGATATGAATGTATATATCGAGCCTCTTATCAATGAGCTACTAAAGTTATGGGCTGTCATCACTATGTATGACATCTCTAACCCAATCGGGGAGAAAAAATTTAAATTTCATGGAATACTTTTATGGAAAATTCATGATTCCCCCAGGAATAACACATTTTTGTGGTATGTAGCATTCTATTGGTCTTTAATACTATATAATTTTTTAAAGATATCATGTTTCATTTTTAATTTTTAAATAATCTCATCGTATAATTTACATTAATCCATTTGTTGTGGGTATTCAAACAAAGCATAAATTTGCATGTCCAGTTTGTGCTCCTAAGATGAAGTATCGTTATTCAAAAAGTTTAGGAAATGATTTTTTTGATGAGTATAGGCACCTCCTCCCTAAGAACCATAGGTATCATACTACTGAAAAACATATTTTCAATGGGAAAGAAGAGACTCTTTTAAAACCACAAAGAATGGCACCTCACCTATGGAGGTTGGAATATAATAGAAATCGTCAAGGTATGCAATTTATTTATGTATTGTATATGTAATGTTTTGAATGCTTATTTTAATTACTGAATTTATTTTACTGTATTTGATAATTATTTTTTTGATTTCTTTTATGCTTTATGAAGGTCACCATCAAGAAGGTATTAATAATGGGCTTCCATGAGGAATGAAAATTTATCCCACTCAATTCATGAGGTTTCCCTACTATGAAGAGCTAAAAATATCTCATTTGTTTAATACAATGCATATCGGGAAGAATGTGATAGAAACATTATGGAGACTCATAGATGGTAGGAGGGATAAAGAAAAATTGTGAAAATGTGTATTGACATTCAAGAACCAATCATGAAATGTGAAGTGTGATCCGATCAAATAGATGTGGATTAGACATAAATAAACTTCCATGGTTATTAACAAAGAAAAAAAACAATGATGTAAAAGGTCATTCAAAGAATTAAATTTCCCACAGATTTTGTTTCAAACATAAATAACATCTTAATGAAGAAAGGTGAATTTGGTGGGGTAAAAACAAATGATTGACATACCTTCATTAAGGTAATAATTTTGGTATACTTATTTATATATATTGTCCTTATACATCTTTTAAGTTTTTTATTTTATTTTTGTCTACATTGCTCGAAAAAAATAACGATTCATTTGTTTTGTTACACTATGTTCTAACCGCTGTCTCTCCCAAACAACTTTGAAAACAATGTCAAACAAGTTATATATGATCTTGGAAAATACATGAGTTAAGTAGTTGTGATTTATATGAAAAATGTTCTTTCAATTTGTTGTTGTACTTAATGACATGTGTTTTACTTGTAATGTAATATATTATATTATGTTATCTTGAAACATGTTATTTTCTTGTGTCCTGATCTCATGTAGATGGTTGTCATTGAAAGAAATCCATGAAGATGATATAAAGTATTAGAAGAGAGAAATTTCTTGTCTAATGTGTGAAATGAAAAAGTATATACCTCCAACATTTTTCAATGCACAAGACACTACCTCATACACCAAGTTGAGGAGATTGAAATTTTTGGACCTGTACACACAATGTCAATGTGGATGGTGGATAGGCACTTGAAATCATTGAAGGCTTTGGTTAGACAAAGAGAATGTCATGAGGGTTCTATGGTGGAGTGATATATGGTATATCAATCCATGGTGTATATTAGTGAGTATATTCCTAAGTTCGCAGCATCAACTATGCATGCAGTGGATCACATTTGGGATGTGAACTCCATAAATTTTTTTGAAGATGAGGGTTAGGGAAAGGTAGAATGAAAAAAATGAGAGGTAATGTATTAATAATTGTGGAGATTTATATTAATACATATACATTTTAATTTTTTGTGTATATTATCATACTCATTAATATATTAATATCTGTTATTTCATAAATTATTAATATTTACCATGGACGTTATAACTAATATTTAATATTACTGAATTATGATTTTTTGATTCAGTTTCTCAAGATTGGGATGCATTGCATTTATACGTTGCAAACAATCTTGACTAGTTGAATGTATGGATTGAAAGATGTAAACAATATCATGGTGGTAGGTTATCATGGAAATGACTGCCTGATTTGGTTAGAGAAGCTTGTCGTAATGGAGATACCAATGTTACACAAATGGAAATTGATTTAGAATATGGCTTGAAAGATGGGAAGGAAAGCAAATTCACCCATTTTATTTAGTTATTTTATATTATATTAATGTGACTACATGTGTACTTATATCTTTTTGAGTTACTTTCCAAGTTATATAAATATGTTAATTTATTAATTGACAATGCATATTTTACATATATGGCATATTGCAGTTGAAACACAACAAGACTATGTGGTGCAATGGTTGTAAATTTTGCATCAAACAGTTGGACGAAACCATGAAAAATTCTCATAGTGGGATAATTGTAGTATTCCAGGTCACTAATCTTTCCTATAGAAGTGAGAGACATCCACGAGAATTTGAAAATAGATAGTATGGGTATTTGAATGATATACTTGAGTGTGACTTTAATTCCTTCAAATTATTTTTGTTCGATGTCAAATGATATAGGTTACGAATGCATGAACGCGATGAGGAAAGAACTATTATTCAACATGCCAACAAATTTCTGATGATTAAAAAAATGGTGTTTGAAAGATGACATGATCGCTTTGTTTTTCCAAGCCAATGTGAAGAGGTCTTTTATTTAAATGTTCGAGGTGAGAGGGATTGATAATTTGTTGTTAGATATGATCCAAGAGGAAGGCTAGTTAAGTATACTCATGTACAAGAAGAATATGATATTGAAGAAGAGGATGATTCATTAGATCAGACATAGCCGAAATATCATGCAGGGTCAACAGACGAAGAAGATCATGATTCAGGCGTAGGAGACAATGCCGTTATTGATGATTATGTAGATGAAAATATGCTCAAAAATGACATTGATGACGATGATGATATCGTCAATCCTTTCAACACCGTTTATGAACCAAATGATGATACATATGCCAAGTTCGATGAAGAATAAGATACATAACAAAAATGATTATACATATGTTAAGTTGGATCAGGTACGTGACTATATATTTTAATTTATATGAATTATTCTCTTAAAATAATTTACTGATGTCATGGGTTAATTACATGTTTTTAAGTTTTATGCGACGTTTTTATATCCTATGTTACATGTCGTTTAATTATTATATGAAACCTAAAAATAGTAGCCAATATACTAAAGTACGTGGTAAACTAACAATACCATTTACAAACACATAATTTCATTTACCTTCAATATTTTTTATTTTTGTAGTTTCTATGCATGAATCTTACTAGGTTGCTTTCGATTATTTTCTATTTTATATATTGGGTATTAGGGAATTGAGAGTGGTGTGAGGGGGAGGGGAGGCATCATATGAGCTTCGAATTTCACGTGGTTGTCCTTATAAGTAGAGGATAAATTATTCTTGAAAACAAGAGAAGCTCATTCATTTTTATACCATCATGGTTATAGATAGATTATTCACATGCCTTAACGATATGGGAGGGTTTTTGGACTCAAATTTGACTCACACTCCCACTTGTTTCCATCATCAATTTGTCTCCCAAAGACAAATGTTATGGTCTAATTTTCTCAAACTATGCCCTAATTTTCCCAAATTATGAATGGGTTAGGACTAGAATCAAGCTCAACATGGTCTTCTTTCCCCGCTAATTCTTCCAAGCCCATTCCCTTGGATGTGTTTTCTCTAGAATATAGTAGCTAAGGACACTGGAGAATCTCATTAATGATTCATTCATGCACGTCACTAATTAGATGACGAGACATCTAGCTACCTTAAGAGAGTCATAGTTACTCCCTCCGTTTACCTGGGCTTGGTTGCATTTCTTCACTTTGACATGTAGAGCAATGAAAATAAATTACATTGCATCTTTAGAAGGGTTATGGATCGATGATTTAGAAAGTTAGGGGGTGTATATTAAGGTCTAAGTTATGTGATTATTAACATATTAACCCCTATATAATATATTAATTATTAAATATATAATATATTACTATTATAATATACATCAATTATATAATATATAAATTATATATATTTATAATATATATTATATATAATTATAATATATATTAATTATATATAATAATCCGATCTAAAAACAAAAAAATTACATTTCAAACCTATTACATTTCAAAACTGGGAGGATACCAGACAAAGAGATCAGAAGAGGAGAGTTGAGGAGAGAATAAGAGGAGAACCAAGGAGAGCCGAGGAGAGTACACTGCGAAGAGAGCAAAGGAGAGCACACCACATGTAGCTTCCCAAACCATGAGATTTGTGCATGGGAACGTCTAGAAGGAGATCTAGGGCACGACGAGGAGGTGACAAAAGTCAAGATGGTGCAGGAGACGGAGCTATAGGGAACACTATGAGCACGCTTGAGAATGGTGAGTCGTTGTTACCATCATTCACTTTCATTATTGTCCAAATTGATTTGGAAAACCTTCACATTGTAAATAAATCCATTGATTCGAGTTGATGATGTTTGTCACCTGTGTTTGGGAGGTTGGAGTTGATGATATTTGTCACCTTTATTTGGGAGGGTGATTGTTAGCATGCATAATGGCGAGGCACAATGAGAATTATTCCATCATGTTAATGCATTTAGGAAGGATCTACTTCACAAATAATTTCAGCCCCCTTGAGCATTCGATTTTGATCAATTTGAAGAAGGTCATCATGCCTTCGTTCCCAACATGATTTTTTTGCATTGAGATCCAAATTTTAAAAATATGGATCACACTAACCTAATTTTCTTTGGATTCAATGGACAGGCCAGGGAAATGTAGGGATGAGGAGGTCATATGAGTCTCTTTGGATTGAAGATCCTTTGTGCATAGAAAGTTTATTGATGGGGATTACTCTTAGATCTTTAACATAGTCATTCCCTCGATGTTTATTGAGATAAACATAGAGTTGCACATTTCTTAATTTCACAATTGTGAGGCTATTGAATCCTACAAGGGAGTCGAACCATTCAAGAGGAGAGGGGTTGGCTGAAGAGGAACATTCTTATTTCCCCCTTTTGGGATCCTGATCACATAATAAGAAGGAATAACCTCTTCAAAGATGTCGGTTAACTATGGATTAAAACAGATACCAAGGGAACTTGAGTAGTCATTGGAATGATTAAGGAAAACAATCATAGACATAAAAAAATTATATGTAAAATAGAAATAAAAAAGAGTATATGTACAATGTATCACAATAAAATAAAATATTATTAAGCTTCTTCCAAATACACAATTAACTCCAAGAAAACCCCCCCAAAGTTGGGCACACCTCAATAAAGGTGGAAAGATGCTCAAAGTAGAGTTTCACAAGTCTTTGCGACCACAAGTCACTCTCCTTTGAAGTGCTTCCTCAGACCATGCTCTTCTAACATGTTCCTTCCTTAAAATAAGAATTCAAACCTCTAGATAGTTGAGCAATCCTCTTTGTTTCCATACATAATCCTTGGTCATGCCATACAATCATTTTAATCATTTTATATTTTCTTATAAGGTGGAGCGTTCCTTCACGGTTTATCCTTATTTCATGGTTGGTAAGTGTCAAATCTTGATATTTGATTTTTATTAGTCAAATATTCACATTAATATTATTAAAATCAAAAGCATTTTATAAAAGGTTTAATATAAATATTAAATATTGTTCTTCAAAGAAATACAACTCAACTAATGTATATTCATTCTTGATATTTGACAAAGTGAATAGAGTTGCCGTCTTCAAATTTGAAGGAGAGCTAAGTTTGAGGCGGGTGATCCATAAAAATACTTGTTGAATTCCTGTATTCATAGATCGTCTTCAAGGATATGATGAAATGTTATGCAGTTGTGATCTTGAATCTCATTTATTTTTACATGGTAGCTCAGATGTAATAGTCATTATAGACTCATATCAATCCTATAGAGAACATGGTTGCATTACAGAATATAAATACATATATAGAACACAGAAAAGCCTGGTTGTCCTTGTAGACAAGGATCGACCTCTTTCTTCCTAGGGTTAATCCAAAATCAACAATTTCTCTATCAAGCCACTTGATTCACGTTTTATTTTCAATTTGTTTATAAACTTGAAGATCTCAAGAGCAAGTCCTATGGCTTCTTTCTATATTTGCATAGTTTCTCCTTCACAACCTGAAACAATATCACATGAATTATGAATTAATAGATCAGATTGAATTTTTTTCATATGGAACTGTAGTGCAAGACTATTTTTAAGATGAAATGTTTTGAATTGGGTGCGAGCATTTTCGTTGTACTGATTTACCTCAATTCAACATACTCCTCATTTTCCTATCCAGGTAGATTCCAAAGAATTATGCGTACATGAAAAACCTTGAACCAGCACAGAGATGAGGCTAACAATCAATTTCGGGCTCTCGAGCACACAGATAATGCTTGAGATGAAAGAAAATGGGAAATGAAAACAATCGTTCGAGTCTTGCTGGTTAAGCCAGCTATCCGTAAAATGGAATTGTGAACGTTTCAACCATAGGGAGTAAAGAACTCGATCTATAATACTCGAGTAATCCACGATTCTGCTGGTTAAGCTAGCAAACCCCAAAATGGAATTGGAAACCTTAACGTTTCGAATAACCCACTATTCGGCTGCTTAAGCCAGTTATATGCAATAAAGAACCCAAAGAACCCAATCTGGAATAACCCACGATCGTCAGTAAAATCTCGAGGCCCCCAAGAAAACCTAGGGCAGTAAATAACTGACACAGTGAAATCGGGCTTAGCAGGAAAATCCTGAAGCCCAGAAAACAGTAAATAGGATTGCAGTAAAAACTCAAGAAAAGATCAGAAGTAAATTATCGACAGTATTGACTCAGTTGATGATTATCAATTTAATTTCACTAAACACCTTTAATAATGACTAACGGCCCTGCTGTGACATGCAAAGAAGTTGATCTGTAAAATCTTAACCTTTCATTTTCTTTATTTTTTTTTAAAAACTAAGAATATTCGAAGCATATCAAATCATTGCCATAAAAGCTATCTTTAAGATTAAAGGCCCGTGGTACTTTTCAATAGGTGTATGAATGCTTATCAGGGTAATTACAATTTGTGAACCACATGTCTTTGGTTTTTTTTTTTTTCAAGTATTTTATGTCTTTGGGTTTTTTTTTTTTAAGTATTTTATGTCCATCTTAGGAAATTATTTTTGACGATTCTTCCTTTTTCAGTTCAATTGTCTTTGGGTTTTTTTAAGTATTTTGTGTCTATCTTAGGAAATTATTTTTGACGATTCTGTCTTTTTTAGTTCAATTTTATCTTTATGGCCATTAGCAAGTCAAGAGTGAGAAGAAGCTTCATCCCGAAACGAATAAGCTTAACAGCGATAATTAAGCAAAGGGTACATGGTATAAAATCCCCAAATCAAGAGCTGATAAGAAGCTCATTTCTAAAACGAGTAAGTATAACACCAATAATTCAGCAAACAGTACATGTGTACAATTAAGTTAATGCGCTTAATATCGTTTCCATCACAACGCATTTTCAAATTCAAAAATTCATTGGCCTTTGTGACTCAACAGGAGGGTCATGATTTAGAGCTCTTCTATTCATTCAATGTCACCGTAGAGCTATTCAGAGCTCTTCTATTCATTCAATGTCGATTATGACAAACTGGACATGTCACTGCAGAGATGTGCGGCAGAGCTACTCAAACTCTTTCCTGATAAATTGTGAAGCAAAGAGAAATGCAGAGAGAAAATAATTGAACAGAAGTATATTAAAATATGAAGAACTGGAGAGGTTACAATGCAATGGGATATAGCTGAGTTAAATAGGCTCGGCCAAGACAGCTGGCAGTGTACAGTCGGACTGTTGAGGTTATATTATATTTAACACTCCCTCTTAAACTCAACAATTACAAACATCAGCATTAATTATGCGTAATTGCTGTCTCTAAAAATAAAAAAACTGACTTTCTTAGTGGCTTTGTAAAAATATCAGCAAACTGATCTCGAGAACCATAGAATTGTAGTACAATGTCACCATTATTGACTAGCTCACGTATGAAATGAAAACGAGTGTCAATGTGTTTGCTTTTCTTGTGAAACACATGATTTTTGGATAAAGCAATTGTTGATGTATTGTCACAGAAAATAGGAGTTGGATCATTTTCTGTATGTGACATATCTTTCAATATTCTTCTCATCCACACAACTTGACAGGAAGCTGAGGTAGCAGCTACATACTCTGCCTCTGCAGAAGATATTGATACAATTGGTTGCTTCTTTGATGCCCATGAGATCAGGTTCGTGCCCAGTTGAAAAACATGTCCAGATGTGCTTTTCCTGTCATCTAGGCTACCTGCAAAATCATTGTCTGTGTAACCAGAAAGTTGATTACTATCAGATTTAGTGTACCATAATCCAAAATTGAGAGTTCCTGCAACATATCTCAAAATTCATTTTTCCATTTTCCAATGAGAATATTTGGGTGATTCCATAAATCTAGAAACAAGGTTGGTTGCATACATAATGTCTGGCCTAGTTGCTGTAAGATACATCAAACTGCTTACTAAACTTTTGTACAGGGTAGTGTCCACTGTAGAACCTTCATCATTCTTGCTCAATTTTGTGCCTAGTGGTATGGGGGTTTCTGCTGGATTGCATTCTTCCATGCGAAATCTTTTGAGAATGTCTGCTGCATACTTTTGCTGACAGACAAAAATGCCTTTGGCTGATTGATGAACCTCAATCCCTAAAAAATATTTCATTATGCCAAGATCTGTCATCTCAAATTCAAATTGCATGGCATGTTTAAAATCTTTTAACTCAAGATTTCTTGTATAGATCATATCATCAACATATAAACATACAATTAAAATTTTACTGTGCTGATCTATTTTGGTGTAAATAGTTGGCTCATTTTGACTTCTGCTGAAACCACTTTTGATCAGATAAGTGTCAATTCTGCTGTACCAAGCTCTTGGAGCTTGCTTTAAGCCATACAGGGCTTTCTTCAACCAATATACTTTGGCTAGGTGTTCTTGGACTTCAAATCCAGGTGGCTGATCTACATAAACTTCTTCTTCTAAGAAACCATTCATGAATGTTGACTTGACATCCATTTGGTATACTTGTCATTTGTGTTGTGCTGTTATGGCCAATAGAGTCCTTACAATGTCTAATCTTGCTACTGGAGCAAAAGTTTCACCATAGTCAGTACCTCGTTGTTGTGAGAAGCCTTTGGCAACAAGTCTTGCCTTGTGTTTTTCAATCTGCCCTTTTTCATTGAGTTTAGTTTTGTAAACCCACTTGACAGCAATACTCTTCTTGTGACTTGGCAAATCAACAAGATCCCATGTCTTGTTCTTCTCAATTGAGTAAATTTCTTGGTTCATGTCTTGAACCCAATGTGGCTCCTTAGCTGCTTCTTTAAAGGATGTAGGTTGACATGACATTAAAGAAAAAATGTTGTGTTGCTCAAAGTCATCCAACTGCTGATGTATTTCTCTCAAACTTCCAATTCCCTGATTATGTGGTTTAGAGAATGATTCTCTGCTGGAAGTTGAGTTATCCTGAGAGTTTTCAGGTTGTCTTTGTACCTGCAATCTTGGAAGAGTAGTTTGAGGTACTTGCTATTCTGAATTTTCTGCATTTTCAGAACTTGGCAGCAATGGATTTTGACAGTGCATCTGTTGATTTTTTGAATCATTCCAGAATTGATTTTCCATAAATTTTACATCTCTGCTGAGAATTAATTTCTTGGTGATTGGATTGTAAAGCCTGTAAGCTTTAGATGTTTTACTATATCCAGTGAAAATACATTTCTCACTTCTGTCATCGAGTTTCTTCCTTAATTCAGAAGGTATGTGAGCATATGATATGCATCCAAATGTCCCTAGATGTGCTACATTGAGCTTTGTTCCACTCCATGCTTCTTGGGGAACTTTCATCTTTAGGCTTGTGGTTGGTGATCTATTCAAGAGATAAACTGAGCATGCTACTGCTTCAACCCAAAACCTATTTGACAAACTTTTCTCTTTGAGAAGTGTTTTTGCCATATTCATTATTGTCTGATTTTTCCTTTCAGCCATTCCATTCTGTTGTGAAGTATACCTGGTTGTTGTTTATATGATGATGCCTTGTGATTTGCAAAAATTTGCAAATTCTATGGAGTTGTATTCTCCTCCTCCATATGACATGAGTGCTTTGATATATTTGCCACTTTGTTTTTCAGCTTCTACCTTGGATTCTTTGAATTTTTCAAATGTTTTAGACTTGTGTCTGAGAAAATAGATCCATATTTTTCTGTTGAAATCATCAATAAACGTTAGAAAGTAAAAGCTACCACCTATTGACTCTATTTGCATTGGTCCACATAGGTCAGTGTGAACAAGTTCAAGATGTTGTTTGGCTTGATTGGAAGACTRTGGAAAACTAGTTCTCTTATGTTTTCCAAGTATGCAAGACTCACATGGGGGAATTTGCTCTTTAAAGATAGGTAGACCTTTGACCATGGAGTTCTTCTGAAGAAGACTTAGACTCTGAAATGGTAGATGTCCAAATCTTGTATGCCAAACTATTATTTCATTCAGGGTTGATGCACTCTGTGCATATGGTTGACTCAGATTTGCAGTTCTGAGGGTAAGGGGAAACATCCTATTTGGAGTCATAAGGATTTCAGAAATCAATTTTCTGCTGGGGTATTTGTCATATATTTTGCAAGAAGCTCCCTCAAAAAATACCTTATAGCCATGTTCAATGAGTTGTCCTACACTTAGCAAATTATGTTTCAGATCTGGAACATGATAGACATTGTTTATATCTTTCTTTACATTTTGTTTGGTAAGAATAGAAACAGTTCCTTTTCCTTGAACTTTGACTAAATAATCGTTTCCTAGTGTAATATCAGATGAGATTGAAGAATCAATGAATGAAAGTAATTATTTGTTACCTGTCATGTGATTGCTGCATCCACTGTCTATCAACCAGAGATCTTTAGGTTGATGTTCAGTGTTGTGACACGAAAGAAACATACCTACTGAGTTTTCTCCCGGTGTGATTTGACACATGTTCTCTATCTGAGAGCTAATCCGTTTGCTTCTTCCTTCATTCAGATTCATAGTGCCCATACTTTTTGTAGTAATAACATTGTATGCTTGATTTGTCATTTGATCTTCTCCCTCTGCCTCTTTGAGGCTAGAAATTCTGATGTTGAATTTGTTGCTGTTGTCTTTGACCTTGAAAACTTTGACTCAGATACTGTTGTCTGTTACCTCCACTGGAGTGAGGGTAACTGTGATTGCTCCCTCTTCCTTGGTGACCTCTGCTTCTTCCTCTACCTCTGCTTCTGCTGAAAGAGAATTGAGTTGTGAAGGCATTGGAGATTGACTCATCTGTGAGATGCAGTCTGGTCTCATGTGTAACCAAAGAACCAATTAGTTCATCTGTTGAAAATCTTGACAGATCCTTAGATTCAAGGATGGTTGTTACAACCATTTCAAATTTCTTGGGTAAACTTCTGAGGATTTTCTCAACAATTCGTTGATCAGTGATGGTTTCACCAGTCAATCTGATCTAGTTCACGATTCCCATGACTCGGGTCATGAGCTGATCCACATTTTCGGACTCTGTCATCCTTAGAGTCTCGAATTGCTTCCTCAAGGTCTGTAGTTTAACTTTTTTGACCCTGTCATTTCCTTGGTAGGAAGATTTAACGATGTCCCAGGCCTGTTTTGAAGTACCAGCACCTGTGATTTTCAAAAAAAATCGAGTCATCCACATAATTTTGAATCCATAATTTCACTTTATTTTCTTTGTTCGTCAGTGTTGCCTGAGCAATTCGCTGTGGATTTGTCATGGCAGACAGGGCTGCGGGATCTGGTTCCACATATCCATGATCCACTGGTTCCCAACATTCTTGTTCTTGCAAGAACGACCTCATTCGAAGAGACCAAAACTCGTAATTCTTTCCAAGTAGAATTGGACCCTGAGTTGGTCCTAAGTTGCTAGACAATGCCATAAAAACAAATTGCAGAAAAAATAGAGGGAAATTTTGTATTTACCTCCGATTGTCGAAACGTCGATTTGTCGATGGTCGAAGAGAGCTTATCGGCCTTGAGTTTGGCCTTAGTCACCGTGCAATGTGACCACACGCCTTGTGTTAAAGCGCTACGAGATTTTCCGGTTCTTTGTTTTTCAATTTGCCGAAGTGCAAAAGTTGCCTTTGGACAATTTAACGGTCCAGATATTTCTGTGATCTAACGGTCCAGATCTTATCAAGATATCGTGAATCGGGACTTCGCGAGTTCTGATGACGAGTTCTTTTGACTCCCCAATTCCCTGATCTCCGATTTTTTGATGGCGCTTTCCTTTCGGGAAATTTCGTGATTGCTTTAATCGCCTCCACGCATCCTAAAAAATGGACGGTCCAAATTTCTCCTCGCGAATTTGCGATTTTATATGTTTCGAACTTCTCGTCTCCAGGATCCGTGATTTTTCGAATCTCGTAAAGCTGATGGACTCTCTCCTTTCGGGACTTTTCTGATTCCTTTGATCTCGGCCACGCGTTCCAATAGATGGACGGCTCAATTCTGCTTCGAGGGTTTCACCGTGGAGATTCTCAATCCCTCATTTTGACGAAATGACGTCAGCTGGGCCCCAAAACAGAGCTTTCCTCCTGTCGGGATTTCAGACTTCACAGTTCCGAAATGCTCGTGTTTCTTATCCTTAGGATTCGCGATTTTCTGATTGGGTCACCCGATCTCGCCCACGTGTCTCATCTAAATGGACGGCTCCAATCGCTTACGGGGTTTTCACCATAAAGAAATTAGATCTTTTGTTCTTAGGATTCGTGATTTACTGAATCGCGATGCACCGATGGACTCTCCCCTTTCAGGACTTTTCATGAGCCCTCGGATTTACGCCACGCATCCTCGAAAGATGGACGGTCCTCGTTGTTTTACGATTTCGCGACTTGCGACTCCAAATTTCTCTGACAACTTGAAACCGCGATTGCCGAAACGCCGACGGTTTTCTCGATGTTTGCCACATGTCCAAACAAATCGACGGCTGTGATCTTATCGCTATTTTATGAATTACGATTTCGCGACTTTCGCCGTGGAGTGTCTTTCGTCAACAAGACCTCCGATATCCCGAACTCCGAAATGTTGATGGAGTGATGGCTTAGATCTGCTGCCACCTGTGCTCTGAGATGGACGGATCACAAGTCCTCTCGGGATTTCGCGATATCGCGTATCAAAGTTTTTGGAGTGAAATCACCTTTGCGCATTCAACTCCCGATTACCGATTTTGCGATGGAATAGGATCTCGCCACGTGTCTCTTGATGGGCGGTCCAGATGATGTCGGGACTTCACAAGTCGAAATTTCTCCTTGGTGCTCCAGAGGACTAAACCTCATGCATCTTCTCGCTGATCCAACGACTGTCGGGCCTCTGCGCAAGATCTAACGACGAAAATTCTTTCGCCTTTTCCGCACTCTCCTTGTCCCTTTTGAACTGGTTTCCCACTCTGGATCCGTTCGTAGGACGAATCTTACGGCCTCAGTGGCTGTTCTTTGCATCTGAAACGCATTCTTTACTCCTGTGGAAGAAAGATTCATGAATCTTTCAAAGATTTGAAAGAATTTCATGAGTTCTTAATTCTCTGCTACAATCTTTGACAAATTTGAGCGAATTTAGCAAAAACTTTAAAGGATTTTGCCTTCTGCAGGAATCTTTAACGATTTTGAACAAATTCTTCGAGTTCTTTAAATGTGCTTTCGTCCTGCAGTTCTTCTTCGTGAATCTTGATGATTCTTGAAAAGATTACAAGAATCTTTACTGTTTCTTCTTTTGCGTTCTCTTCTTCCTCGATCTTTTGAGTGTTGTACGCTATGCTACCTCATGTGAGCTTCTTATGACGATCTTTAGAGAGCAATACGGATAGCTCTCCAAGCCTTGTGAAAAGTCTGTGTCACGTGCTCTCGAGATCCGTGTAAGCTCTGCGCTGTTTGAGGATCGTGTTGCTCTCTGGACTATGTGAAGAGGCTTACTGTTGAAGCTCTGATGCCATGATAAATTGTGAAGCAAAGAGAAATGCAGAGAGAAAAGAATTGAAGAGAAGTATATTAGAATATGAAAAACTGAAAAGGTTACAATGCAATGGGAAATAGCTGAGTTAAATAGGCTCAAGCAAAACAAAAATAGAAAGTACAGCTGGCCAGGACATCTTGCACTGTACTTACATTATATTTAACATTTCCTACATAACTAGCATGTAAGTCGATGATAAAACCACTCGTAGAGGCATTTTTCATGATAAATATGATTACAGCGCAATTTCTTTGCAAACTCCTCGGTGGAAAACCTATTAAGACCAACGGCACAAAGCAATCCCTCGCCCTCACTCTCATCTCCATCTTCACTTGTGCATGCCAACTCTTTCGAAATAGTAACAGTTGGTGAAGACAGAACAGCTGCCAGAGCGGCAGCCACGGGACGATAACCATGAAGGGCAATATATTGTTTTTTTAATTGAGGATGACGATCAAAATCTTAGCCTATCAATTGTAGAGAAGGGCTATTGCTATCCAGTTGTGGCAGAATCCGTTGAGAATCTGCAAAACTGCCAGTCCATACAATTTGCTTAGTCCACACATTTCCGTCAAAACGGCTCCAATCCGTTATTGATCGGATCAAAACAATATTAACGTTTTGCAACATTGCAGACATGGCGTGCCTTCTACCATTATAATTCATTTGACACCATTCATAGTCTGCCGGTCCTATGTCACCTAAGTGGCGTATATCCACAGCATCCCAAAGATTCTCTAATTCCCAGAAATCTCCGTTTTCATGTCTAATACATGTAAAGATTACGCTCGAGATCAAGTGCCGCTGAGAAACACCATCACTGTCAATGGATTCTCCTGTAACGTCATTACTTCCACTTGCGCTTGGAAATAGATACATTCCCGTGTCTTCTCGAAATCTTCTAATCCTACTAAATATTTCTTTCGCTCGATTGATAATAGAGCTATCATAAATAAAATAACTAGTCAAGAGCAGATTGCTTCCGTTTTGTGAATCCGCCATTTCCTCGCCTTTCAGATCAACCACTGAAATATACCATCAATTGCTATAAGATGCGTGGTTAATTCGGTTGCATAAATATCTAAAATCCTATTGATAATTCCGGTCATCATTTTACTTTTCACAGCCGACAAAGTGTTATCGGGTTTGTTAAATGGAGTAAGCTAATTCGGGAGGGAAATATTTTTCACAGCCGACAAAGTGTTATCCGGTTTGTTAAATGGAGTAAGTTAATTTGGGAGTGATCTTTCTTCTTCAGT
>JZKD02S2186008.1:434842-452892 GCA_000966675.3 Picea glauca
ATCTTAAGAGGGCCTAATTGGGATTTTCCATTTCACATCTCTACAGATGCATCAGATACTGCAGTAGGGGCATCATTGGATCAAAAGGAAAATCTTATGACTTATGTTATTTACTAAAAAAAAACTTGAATCATGTAGAGGTAATCTGAGTTTCGTATAGATTAATGTTTTATGCATTTTAAATCTTTATTTTTAGAATTTTGCCCCATTTTAAACTAATCTAAATGCTCAAAGAAAATTGACCCAAGTTAACCCACTCCACATTAAATTGCATTTTTACTTTACATATGATATATTGTACTCCGGTCCAATCCAATAAAAAGGAGAGAAGAGGTACAATCAAGAGATGATAACTGATTCAAATCCAATACAATCTGGACTAAATTAGCTGTAAAATAAATGATAACTGGATTATTTCTGATTGGATATTGGCCAACCCATTGTTATTACGCAAAGATCCAATTTAGATAAGGAAACGTATAACTAAACCTAGTCCCTAGCTATGATTTTTATTATTTTGTTAGAGTTTCTCTCAAAAACTAGCTTACTTTCGAGAAAAGAAGAACACAATTAAATTTACAAGTAATACATTAACCAATATAAATTCCTATGTCAATATTTGGTCATGTAAGTTATCATGTTATCATCTAATGGGCAGTTTTCTTTTTTTTCTTGGATATTGCAGTTTGTTTCTCTATATGGTCTTGGTAAGGTGTTACTATTTTTTTTTCAAATCACATTCTTTTACATTTACACCACTTTTCTTTTCTCTTTTTCATAAGGAAAGTTATGCTAGAAATCAAAATTTATGAGGCCTTCTCCTCTTTCTTTGCTAAATTTGTTTATCTCACATTGCCATTTTTAATGTGTGGGAAAGATAGATAATATCCTAAAGAGGGAAAGGTGCAGAGCATCCACCATATGGGTAGATCTCATGGATCTCTTTCCATAGTAGACTGCTCAATATGTCACTTGTGGAAATTAAACATGGGTGGGGTGGAAAACACCCCTCAACAGGATAAACCCAACATGTCTTCATAAATAGTTATGTGTTTTTACTTTTTTTATAATATTCAAATCAAATTTACATAATGTAATTCTTATTTCCAACAAAAACACAAAATCACGTAAGTGTAAGAGAAAGTTTCACATCTTACTAGAGTGAGTGGTCGAGAGATTTTACACTAGTAAATCAAATGTTAGAGTCTACCACTTCATGCAAATTTCTACTTTTCCTCTAAATAAAGGGCCAAACTTGAGGATTTGGTGTTTTTCTTCTAATAAATCAAATTCTACAATGAAGAACCTTTTTGCACATGGGTTAATGTAGATTTCTTATTTTATTTTTTATTTCAATGCTTTAGAGGCATTTATTAATTTTGGCAAATAACCAATATGCATACCAACATGTTTTATTCCAAAAAATCAGACTAGCCATCTACGTCATTAACCAATATAGTGGATGGAGCTGAAAATTCATTTAATATTCAAACTCTATGGGGCTAAGGGTTCTCCAAAGTGTTCCCATTAAACACGAAATCATTGATTCTCTATTTATGAGGTCAAGTATTGGCGTGGATGGACTAAATTGGCAAGCCCTACATCAACGGCCCAATTCTTGAACTTACCCATGGTCAATTGGGCAAGGACCAAGGAGGAAGCAAGCATAAAGGGCGTAAAATTGATGGTGGTATCCTCACCATTAAGGAGATAAAGATGGAGGTCCATGTGAGAGAGTGAAGATATAAGGTTTAAAAGTAGGATGTAAATGAGAGCTTTGCGATTTCATTGAATTTCTCAAGGATGAACCAACCAAAGAGGTAGTTGTGTAGATAGGGTGAAATAATAGCCATCGCTCTCATCATTACCATTCTAATTGTGAAGAGGGATAATGCATATAATTCATAACCACCTAATTCTCTAAGAAACTTACCATGGTTATACAAATTATGTTATAGTGACAAAGCCTAAAAGCACTTCATCTTGATTTATCGTTAATATTTTTTGGATAAAAAATTATCAGAAAAATTAGAAAAACTTGAAAGTATGTCCAAAATTTTGTTTTCTTTAATATCAACAAATGTATTTGCAAGAATCTTACACCTATATGAATAGATAAAAATGTGAAAAAAAACAATAATAATGATTACTTGAACATAGAAGAGAAGACATAAACTATCTTGAAAAAAAACATCGTTTTCTTCAATACCAACTAATATATTATACCAACCAATATATTAATAAGAATTCAAAAATGAAAAAAAAAAAACAATAACGACACTTAGGTGCATTTCATTTATTTTCATGAGATGAAGAAACCTAATATATAGTTGTGTAGCTAAGGTGAAACCATAGCCACTTCTCTTGTTAAAGACTCGACTCTTCACTTAGATAGAATAATATATTTTCCATGTAATAAAGGTCAACATTAGTTAATAAGGCCTAAATATATTTTCCATGTAATAAAATCTCATATTAGTTAGAAATTCCAATTTAATAAATGTGAACAAGTCAATGTAAAAAGACCTAATAGAAGCTTCTTCTTCTAGAAAGATTTTCTCTAGAATGTTCTTTAGAAGATCGAATTAGTATAAATAAGAGTAGGAGGTTGTTGATAAAAAAAATGATCATTTCAATTTCTCTCTCTATAGGATTATAAATTTTTTTATCAAAAGAATTCTCCATGCATTTTGTGGATCGAGAATTCGAGTTCGTATGCTCAAGATATCCAAGTTTTCGTTCAATTGCCCCCCAAAAATGCTTCTTCCATGTGGAAAACCTAATTTTTTTGGAAATAAGAATTCGTGGAACCATGATCATTTTCATGGAACCACACCATGTCTTGGAACTATGTCCAACTTTCAAAACCATAATGGAACCTTTCATTTCTTGGAACTTGGGATTATCTTGGATCATCTTTTCTCTTGATCCCACACTTCGAAAAATTTCTAAGTGTTACCCTCTCCTCTTAAAAAATTTCTAAGTGTCATCCTCTCCTCTCTTCACCTCTCCTAGAGATCACTCAATACTTAGCCTGTTTCAAAATACTCCTCTCTTATAAATCCACCATACTACTCCACACTTAGTTTCTCTTCTCTCCATTCCCTTACCCATTACTTAGAATATTTCGAATATTTGTTGGGTTCGCGGATTCACTCACCTCCCTTCCCTCACCCTCATAAACCCTCCAACCCACTACTCCCTCACATTTCCCCACTCCCCACATCCAATACTTAATTTTATTTTGAGTATGGTGGTCGATACTCCATTTCCCTTCCCCCTCGCATTTGGTATGCATCCGCCCACCTTCTTCTCTCCATAATTTACTCCTTATTTATATTCATTTTTATGGTCCGCGAGATCCCTAATCACCATTATATCGACAAACATGATGTTTTATTTCAAATCATTAACGGAACTTAATATTTTTTCAGAAATCCCAAGAGAACTAATTCGGGATTAGTTTTGACAATGTTTTATAATTTTGAGTTTTCAGTATAAAATATTTGAAACTGGTCTGTCATTTTCTTCCTTTGATATTTACATGTGTTCACTCTATTAAGGTTATCTTATGCATCAAGATCATATTCTTTTATTTTATGTTATAATAAATATTTATTTTCTCTATGATGGATGTGAGGAAAATTTATTTATATTTTCAAATGTGTGATCCTAAAATAAACACTTGTATTTTCTACAATTTTTGTCTTTCTTTGAGTATAAAAGTGGACTTCCTAAAATTCCTACATCATATTTAAATTTAGAGTATAAAATAAGATAATAAAAAAAAGAGGAGTACCACCTCTATAAAAATGCATGAGGATTTGCATCCTCGTGAGGTTGTCATTTCAGTCCTAATGGATTCAAATGTCAACAGAGGCATGATAAATCTTGTCTTCAGAATTATTTTAATAGATCTAAGCTCTATTGGATGTTTCCCCCTCGAAGAGGAAAGTGAACATTGATTTATTTGAATAAAGGTATTACTTTTGGTGTTTCTCTTCTCATATTTTGTTGTTCCATTGGTATCTACTGAATATTCTTGTTTATGCATATTATATTACATTTAGTACCTTACAAGTGCTATCAGAGAAATTTATTTGGCAATAATTGTGGGTTAATTTTTTTCAAGGTAGAGACGCATTCTGACGTCTTTAAAATACAGATATATGTCGTTCAGTGCATAAATATACGGTTTGGAAAGCATACACATAGGAAATACAAGAGGTTTTTAAGCTCATATTGTTTAACACCCTTGCAACCCCTATTGGTATCCCTTAGGATGTAGAACATTAGAAAACATTTGTATATAGAATTTATTTTCCAAGTACCTCTGATATATCGGGAGCCCCCCTAGGTATCCTGAAACCAGCCATATATGAATCGATGAACCACCTCACTACTATAGTGCCACTGAAAACAACACTCAAGAAGATACTCTATAGTACTTGGGTAATCAGGTAGTATGAATAAGGGTACAGTCTATCCTCCTTAGTTGGTACCCTAAGATATTGGGTTGAGTACTATTGTTCGACCTTTGGGCATATATCATAGAGATATGGCACCAAAAAAACTCTTGTATGTAGGAACTCTAAAAAATCTAACCATTGGGACGGAAAGAAAACATAAAAGGAAAAACAAATATCTATTATTGCACTACCTTGCATGTTGCATTATGGTTTCAAAATTACTACACATTTTTTCCTGTTAAGAATTTGGGCATTTCGACGCTACAATATTATTCAAATAAGAGTGTAACTTCGCAAGAGTTAAAAAAAAATGATTCTAGGTCCTACCTACACCCTTATTTGAGACCTATCTCATTGGATTCTCCTTTTTTTCTTAACACTCTTAAAACTCTTTGTGGATTCCCAAATTTAATGACCTATTATCACAAGTTTGATCGGTATTATGGAAAAATTGTGGCTCCTCTCATAGATCTCCTTAAAAAGTATGATTTCAGTTGGACTCCAGAAGCTCACTAATCTTTCCAAGCCTTGAAAGACGTTATGTGAACTACTCTTGTACTGGCCCTACAAAAATTCACCCAGAGCTTTGTTCTAATACATGTTTCATCTGAGAGAGGAATAGGGGCAGTATTCATGCAAGCTAAATAAAATTTGGCTTTCGCTAGCAAAAAATTCTAGAACCAAAATTTGGGCCAATCAAATTATGAAAAATAAATGTTGGCTATTTTTCATGTAGTGGATCTCTGACACCCTTATCTATCGGGAAAATGCTTCGAAATTAAAATGGATCATCAAAGCCTCAATTACTTCCTAGAATAATGAATTTATTCCCTGAAGCAACAAAAATGGATGACCAAGTTGTTTGTATATGAGTATGATATTGTTTACAATAAGGGAAAAAAAATGTGGTGGTTGATGCTCTTTCTAGAAAAATCTAAATATGAAGGGCCCCTCCTTTCTCTCTCATTCATTGTAGCAGAATGGATTTAGGTTGTTTGACAAGAATGGTTTTAAGACCCAAAAATTTCCAACCTAATCCAAAAACTTCAATAGGATCCACAAGCTTCTCTAGGGTACTTTTGGCACATTGAATGGTTTCTCTATAATGTCACATGTATTTAAGCAAATATTCAGCCCTTAAACCCAAGGTGCTCTCTTAGTTTCACGTTTTACCTATAATGGGCCATTCATATTTTACCAAAACTTATGAATGGGTAAAATGATATTTCTTATGGGACGGTGTGAAATAGTACATCCACGCCATTTTGACCAAATCTCATACATGTCAATGAAATAAAACCAAAATGAAAAGACATTTTAGCGTAGGTTATATTGGAGGTTTTAGTGTTACAAAACTGACAAAAAATGTCAAAACAAACTCCGTGAAAACATCTATTTTTGGTAGTGGATGTTTTTGCGGGGATTATAATGAAACTTCATTATAACTAAAAAACATTGGGCTGACGAAGGTTGTAGCAGATGCACTTCATGGTCTATATGCACTAGTGCGTTCTCAAACATAATTCATCGATGCTTACATTACACCGAAAGAATTGGGCCAGTCCTAAAAAATTGGGGCACCGGTGCGTTTATACAAAATAATACACTGGTGCTTTAATAAAAAAACGCATTGGTGGAATATATGGTACCAAGCATTGATGCATTCTATAACTTAAATAACATGTGCTTAACATTACAAGAAAACACTAGGGTTGTCCAAAAAATATTGGGGCACTAGTGCTCTTATAAGTAATAACACATTGATGCCTTAATAAGAATAAGAGACTAGGAAAATCTATGATACCATCACAGATGCATTAAAAAAAACCCTACTTGTGCATGATATTCAAAACGTACCAAGGTGGAAGTGTGATACAAAAGCATCGATGTGTTTATTAATTAAACGCATCGACAAAGGTTTTTTATTATTATAATTGTTGGTTAAAATAATATTAATATCGGTGTTGGTTCCTTCTATATAAACACTGATGCAAATTTAATTATGTCATCGATGAATTGTATCTTTAAACGCACAAGTGTTTTTTATCATTAAACACATCGGTTGCCATTTTCGCTTTTTAGAAATACCGACCTGTGATAGTGCACAATTATTGTTATTTTTTAATTTTGTTCTTCATAAAAAAATTGACATATATCTTATAATACTAGTCATATAAAATAAATTTTGATTAGTGCATTTGGATATGATGTTTGGATTAATTTTTCATATCATCATATTTCATATCTCTTCATTATTATATTTAATCATCCATATATTTAATCAACTATGTAACATTTCACAACAACATTGGACAATGCAAGAGAATAAAATAAAACATATTTTATTATATATGAATAATAGACTTTTTATCATACAAAATTGGTTGACACTTATTGGTAATCCCTTGTCTTTCAATTGAGACACTATGTCCATTACATTAAACAAAATCTCTCATTTTCATAGACAATTATCTCAAAAAATACAACAACTTGCATTGATATTCAAATGTATTGATCACCATTCTTTGCTGAAAGTATTGTTAGTACTCAAGCTACTTCCATGAATTGAGTTATTTGGCTGAATGTTTTGTTGACTGTATCGATTGTTTTCCTCTTCTTCAAATAATTACATCTACAAAAATTAAAACAAAGTGTAATGAGTGTATTTACATTGGTGAGAATAATGAAAATTGAAATAAATAATATACATGAATGTAAATTGAAAAGTGACATACCATAGCAAGAATTGAGTCTTGAATGATACACATTTTTTCAAAAACAAATATCATGCCTTCTATCAACAAATCCTATGTTGGAACATTTCCATACTTTGTTTCCTACAAGTTTTATACCCCATAACAAATCATAGATTTAATATAAAATAATTTTTTTGTTCCATTAATTATTAAATGAGAGAAGTAAAACAACATAAGATACTTACAAATTCCACAATTAATTTTTGATATGCTAACATATACTCACAACCCTTACTTAACCCAATGTCCATCAATTCTTGCGATGAAACTTCTTTGTATGTTAGCACGTGTTTGAAGACATTCAAGGATGGTTGTTGTAAAACAAATTAAAATATACAAAAAATAAATATTAAGTTAATGTTATAAGGAAATAACAATTACTCACAAACTTTGCTATCAACTTTTTTCTTACTTGTTGTCATGTTTTATGTGGTGAATGGGTTCCACTTTGTTTTATTTTCTACAAGAAAATACTTGAAAAACAATATTTAATGATAAATTATTTATTTATATGTACCTAATAGAAAATTTCAATAATTTCATACATTTGAAGCACGTGGTTGTTGAGATGGCTCCTCATGCAATGAAATTATGTCCATTTCTTTTACCATCTCCTTGTACAGTTTTTTGACACTCCTACTGACATATTTTGGACATCATCTTGTTGATCCTTTGGAACTTTCATAATTTTCCTAAAAAACGTAACATGACAAAAAACTATTTTTATATTGATATATGAAAACTAAATATAAAAAAAATGATATTAATAAAGAAATGGTTTGTAGTAATATATACATATTCTATATATATATATTTTTAAGAATATTACTTTTTGAATGAATTTTTTTTGTTGTTCTATGTTTTTTCTATTACAAGTTTGACAGGTCTCATTGACCATTGCTCCGGAAACACTTCATGTAGTTTAGATATAACCTGATTCTTGGAATCATTGGATTGATTTTTGTATTGTAAGTGGAAAGTACATCTATACGTTCATTTGACCATACCCATTATAGTTTTGTAAAAAATTCTCCCCCCTTTCATTAACCTCCAACACCATTCTAGATGAGCTAAAGACCAATTCATCATCATTTACATCTACTATAATTTGTATTTTTTTAGGATGATATTCCACTCCTTCGTTGTTGGTCCATGTAGAACAATAAACATATGTGAATTAATAGATTGTTTGAAACATGTTATCTAATATTTTTAAGTATATTATTAATACAAATAAAAAAGAACTCATATTGAATACAAAATTTCATTCACCCGATTCTTCATTTTGCAATATTTTCATCAAGATTTTACGCTCTTCTGCACTCATATCACAAATAATCTTATTGATCTTCCTCATTTATGGATCCACAAGACACACACTAATCAATACATATTAGTTAAACTTACATATATTTCAAGCATATTAATTTTGTATAGAATTTACAAAGAACTTATCTTTTTAACATAGTAATTTTGTATAGAATTTACAAAGAGCTTGCCTTTTTTTTTCCTTTTTGGATGCATTATTATTGTGTCAATAAGAATTTTTGTTAATTGAACTATTCTCACAAATTTTTCATCAATATATATCTTGTACCATTCAATACACAAGCTATTAAATATACTTTATAAATAAATCACATAATTTTCTGCAAAAAACATTTTTGGTGTGCTTTCATAATATAATAGCATCGGTTTATTCCATATATGAAACGCATCGATATCAAAAATAGTTTTTTTAAAAAACTATAAATTACAATGGTGTGATATGTATCATTATCAACATCGCTCCAATAGGAAAAAAGACAATAAAAATAGCATGATTAAATAAAATTACACATCGATGAATCATTTTTTTTAATTTTGTCGCAGCAATACCAGTGTGTTTTATCTGAAAGTGCATTGGTGTATTAGATTCAATTAGGCAGACTGATTACCTGAAACAATGTCTTTTAAAAACGTGACAAGTCCGAGAGGGTTTGGATCTTACGCATCACATGTCAAACACCTTTTATATGGAAATATAAACCCATTAAATCTAAAATTCCTAAAATGAAAAGTTGTAATTAAGAAATGATAAAGGGAGTTAAATCCTAACGTGAAATTTTGCAGTCACATAAGCAAGAAGAAGTAAGGGTTTAAGGTAAGTGAGATTTTTTTTTTAATTTTTTTTCTGAATTTTAATTAAATCTAAATAGAGATACAAATTGTAAAAATATTTATTATTAAAATCAACAGTAAAATTTAAAATTTTTACTATGCACGGTTTTGAGTGAATCACAAAACCCTTCAAATTATGCTTTTTTGAATAATTTTGTTTCTCCAAAAGAGTTTTGAATGAATCACCATGCCCTTCAAATTATGATCTTCTGAATAAGTCTCATATTCAAAAGTATTTATTTGTTGCTCCATAGTGCTCCCCTGTATGTTTTTCTTGCAAATCTCTCTCCTGTAAATTTTGGATATATAGTAAAATATTTAATAGCTTAATACCCAGGAAATATTTTATGAAAAGAGTTTTAAATGAATGACCATAACCTTCAAATTCCAATCTTCTGAATAATCCTATTGTTCCAAAGTATTTTGCTGCTCCACAATGCTCTCCCGTATGGCTCTCTTGCAAATCTCCCCACTATATATTTTGGAAAAATAATGAAACATTGAATATATTTTGACTATTTAAATGACTTTATGAAATTAGATTTTAAATTCCCGCTCATTTTTCAATTGAAAAAAATACAGTCACATTTTTTTTTAAGTTTTTCGAAACCCTAGTGTGTTTATTAATATAACGGATCAATGTGTTTTTTTATACAACGCACAAGTGCATTTCAAAGTTTTGCAGCACTGATATCAGATAATTATTTTTTATTTATTTATGAACCGGTGTGACTCGTAAATAAATTGCCTGATTCTTTATATTGTTATATATGCACTAATGCGTGCTGGTTAAATAAGTGCACCGTTATGCTTTCAAAGTTATCTCAATTTTTATTTTCATAAAAAATAATATATTCATCTTAAATTATATTTTAGGATGAATTCACATGACTTGCACTACTCCATAGTATACATCTTCCGCTTAAAGTCGCCTTATTCTTAATTTTTTTTTGTTGATTTTGCTCAAATGCAGGGATAAAAACTTATAATATCAAATGACCAATTCTTCAAATTATAGCCCATTTTATATTTCTCAAATTCCATCATGGAGTTATCCCTTTCCATCTCTAGTAAGTTCATATTTTATTTATATTTCAATTATCTAATTGAATTTATTTATTTTATCGTTGTTAATCTGAATGAAAATGTATCCAAATTTCTAGGATCTTGATTCAGAATCGATTTTAGATGTCAATAATATTCCACCAATTCAAAAAATTTGAAAGATATTATTAGGAGCAACATACTGCAATGAGTTGGTAGATGAAAATGGAAAACCGCTTTATGTTGTCAATAGTAACATGCCATCTTCCAACTGCAATCCTAGGTCAACGAAGATAATAAGAGATTTCGAAGTATGTCTCTTTTATGGATCTTTTACAGGTTGGAATAAAAACCACTGCACTTAGTGAAGTAATCGACCTTCCCACAAAAGGTATTCAGGTTCCATCTTCTTCCACTAGCTAATGCACGTGCTTGCACATAGTTTTATGTAGTCTTTTAAATCTCTATTTAGACTAGCTATGGAGTTCTTGCGTCTATGGAAAACCAAAATTGTAAAGCATTGGTCAACGACCCATTATTTGAAATAAATATGTATATATTTTTGTTATGTAACCTGTGATCTACTTTATCAGATATCCTTTGATAATAAATAAAATCATGTATTGGGACTTTTATTCTTTGTACTCATCATAACAGCAGAAATACAATACAATTTGTTTATACTTTTCTTTCCAAATTATTTGATTGAACAACAATCGAGAAGATAGATCTATCATGGTCAATAGGCACACACACACACACACACACACACATATGTACTAATCGTTAATAACATACCACTATAGGTATTATTACACAGTGGAAAACCGCACAAAACTAATATGGCTATACAATGCATAGATTTTGCTTATAAGTATAGTACTATAAAGTATGGCATCAAGTGTATAACATCAATAATAAAACATCAACAATATAAAATCAACAATTTGAGTACATAACTGAGATACATATTTAAAAAAAAAAATTAATGCTGGGAAAACAAATGGAATAGTCACATTCCACCCAACCGTATAAACAAAACAACCATGATCACCCCCTATCCTAACCATGACTCCATAATGGAAAACTGAATTACACTCCTTAGCCATTGTCCTCTTCAATAGTTCAGAAAATGTTTTTCCCCACATTAGATGTCCTCATAACAACTCATAAAATGATTGGATAAGATTTCTGCATGTCTTCTTGCAATTCCCAAGTGGCCTCTTGAGGACTAAAGTGCTTCCATTGCACTTTTACCTAGGTGATGGCTCCGTTCTAAAGTATTGTTTCTTTCTTGTCTGGAATGCACCATGGTTTTGCTTGGAACTCACCTTCTAGTTCCACATGCACGATGTTCCAATCAATGATTCGATTAGGATCATGAGTATATATTTTCAATAATGAAACATGACAAACATTATGAAATTTTAAATTTGTGGGAAGTGCCAGTTGATACGCCACGGGTCCGATTCGAGTTAAAATCTCGAAGGGGCCATGAGATCTTGGTGTCAACTTGGAACAACTTCCTATATTTAGAGAGATTCTTCTTGCTTTGAATTTTAGGTATACATGTTCTTCAATTTTGAATTCTCGATGTCTATTTATGAGGTCAAGTTCTGGTGTGGATGGACTAAATTGGCAATCTCTAGATCCACTGCCTAATTCTTGAACTTATCCATGGTCAATTGGGCAAGGACCAAGGAGGAAGCAAGCATAAAGGGTGTAAAATTGATGGTGGTATCCTCACCATTAAGGAGATGAAGATGGAGGTCCATGTGAGAGAGTGAAGATATAAGGTTTAAAACTAGGTTGTTAATGAGAGCCTGGTGATTTCATTTGGTTTCTCAAGGATGGACCAACCAAAGAGGTAGTTGTGTAGATAGGGTGAAACAATAGCCATCACTCTCATCATTACCATTCTAATTGTGAAGAGGGATAATGCATATAATTCATAACCACCTAATTCTCAGACAAACTTACCATTGTTATACAAATTATGTTATAGAGACAAAGTCTAAAAGTATTTCACCTTGATTTATCGTTCATATTCGTTGGACAAAAAATTATAAGAAAAATTAGAAAAGTATGCCCAAAATTTTGTTTTCTTTAATATAAACAAATGTATTTGCAAGAATCTTAGACCCATATGAATAGAGAAAAATGTGAAAAAAAAACAATAATAATGATTAGTTGAACATAGAAGAGAAGACATAAACTATCATAAAAAAAAAATACATTGTTTTCTTCAATACCAACTAATATATTAGTAAGAATCCAAAAATGAAAAAAAAAAACAATAATGGCACTTAGGTGCATTTCATTCATTTTTTTGAGATGAAGAAACCAAATAAATAGTTTTGTAGCTAGGGAGAAACCATAACCACTTCTCTTGTTAGTTACTCAACTCTTGACTTAGATAGAATAATATATTTTCCATGTAAAAATGATAAACAATAGTTAATAAAGCCTAAATATATTTTCCACGTAATAAAATATGACATTAGTTAGAAATTTCAATTAATAAATGTGAACAAGTCAATGTAAAAAGACCTAATAGAAGCTTTTGCTTCTAGAAATATATTTCTCTAGAATGTTCTTTAGAAGATCGAATTAGTATAAATAAGAGTAAGAGATTGTTGATAAAAAAGGTGATCATCTCAATTTCCTTCTCTATGGGATTATAAAAAAAATTATTAAAATAATTCTCCATGCATTTTGCGGATCGGGAATCCAAGTTCGTATGCTCAAGATATCCAAGTTTTCATTCAACTGCCCCAAAAACATGTTTCTTCCATGTGGAAAAACTAATTTTCTTGGAAATAAGAATTCGTGGAACCATGATCATTTTCATGGAACCACACCATGTCTTGGAAACATGTCCATCTTTCAAAACCATAATGGAACCTTTCATTTCTTGGAACTTGGGATTATCTTGGATCATATTTTCTCTTGAACCCACACTTCGAAAATTTTCTAAGTGTTACCCTCTCCTCTAGAAATTTTTCTGAGTGCCATCCTCTCCTCTCTTCACCTCTCTTCTAGATTACTCAATACTTAGCCTATTTTCGAAGTAATCCTCTCTTATAACTCCACCATTCTACTCTACACTTAGTTTCTCTTCTCTCCATTCCCTTACCTATTACATAGAATTTTTTGAAGATTTGTTGGGCTCACAGATTCACTCACCTCCCTTCCCTCACCCTCATGAACCCTCCAACCCACTACTCCCTCACATTTCACCACTCCCCACATACAATACTTAATTTTATTTTGAGTATGGTGGTCGATACTCCATTTTCCTCCCCCCTCACAGTTGGTATGCATTCATCCACCTTCTTCTTCCACAATTTACTCCTTATTACATTTATTTTTATCGTCTGTGAGATCCCTAATCACAATTATCTCAGCAAACACAATTTTTTATTTCAAAGCATTGCAATATACCTTAATACTGTTTCAGAAATCCCAAGAGAACCAACTTGGGATCAGTTTTGACAGTGTTTTATAATTTTGAGTTTTTAGTATAAAATATTTGACGCTGGTCTATCATTTTCTTCATTTGAGATTTACATGTGTTCACTCTATTAAGGTTCTCTTATGCATCAAGATCATCTTCTTTTATTTTATGTGATTATAAACATTTATTTTCTTTATGATAGATGTGAGAAAAATTTATTTATATTTTCAAATGTGTGATGTATGAGGTTCTTGGTCAGGAATTCTCCTAAAATAAAATACTTGTATTTTATGCAATTTTTATCTTTATTTGAGTATAAAAGTGGAATTTCTAAAAGTCTTACATCATATTTAAATTTAGAGTATGAAATAAGATCATAAAACAAAGAGGGGTACCACCTCTATAAAAACGTATGAGGATTTGCATCCTTGTGAGGTTGTCATTTCGGTCATGATGGATTCAAACGTCAATAGAGGCATGATAAATCTTGTCTTGAGAATTATTTTAATAGAGCTAGGCTGTTGGATGTTTCCCCCTCAAAGAGGAAAGTGAACATTGATTTATTTGAATAAAGGTACTACTTCTGGTGTTTCTCTTCTCATATTTTGTTGTTCCATTGGTATCTGTTGAATATTCTTATTTATGCATATTATATTACATTTAATACCTTACAAGTGCTATCGGAGAAATTTCTTTGGAAAGAATTGTGGGTTAATTTTTTTCAAGGTAGAGACATGCTCTGACGTATTTAAAATACAGAGATATGTCATTAAGTGCATAGTATACGGTTTGGCAAGAATACACATAGGAAATACAAGAGATTTTTAAGCTCAGATTGTTTAACACCCTTGCAATCCATGCTGGCATCCCTTTGGATGTAGAACATTAGAAAACATTTGTATATAGACTTTCTCTTCCAAGTACCTCTGGTATATTGGGAGCCCCATAGGTATCCTGAAACCAACCATATATCAACCGATCAACCACCTCACTACTATAGTGCCACTGAAAAAAACACTCAATAAGATATTCTCTAGTACCTAGGTAATCAGGTAGTATGAATAAGGGTATAGTCTATCCTCCTTAGTTGGTTCCCTGAGATATTGGGACAAGTACTACTATTTGACCTTGGACATATATCATAAAGGTATAGCACCAGAAAAACTCTTGTATGTAGGAACTCTAAAAAACCTAACCATTGGGACGAAAACAAAACATAAAAGGAAAAAAAAATATCTATTATCACACTACCTTGTCTGCTGCATTCTGGTTTCAAAATTACTACACAGTTTTTCCTGTTAAGAATATGGGCATTTCGACACTGCAATATTATTCAAATCAGAGTATAACTTCGCAAGAGTTAAAAAAAATGATTCTAGGTCCTATCTGCACCATTATTTGAGACCTATCTCATTGGATTCTCCTTTTTTTCTTAAAACTCTTAAATTTCTTTGTGGATTCCTAGGTTTAATGACCTATTATCACAAGTTTGATCAGTATTATGAAAAAATTGTGGCTCCTCTCATAGATCTCCTTAAAAATAATGATTTCAGATGGACTCTAGAAGCTAACTAATCTTTTCAATTCTTGAAAGATGTTATGTGAACTACTCCTCTACTAGCCTATAACGACCCCATATTTAGGATTACAGGCGAAGAAGAATGTGCAATTTTGTTTTTGTTTTTGGGCAATAGGAAACTACGACTCCACGCACTGGCACAAGAGCAACTGGGCGAAACATGCGTAAATAAACAAGGAGGAATGAATACCCACCCGACGCAAACAAGACCATGTCTACAATCTAAGGGACAACATCCCCCTCCCGACACAACGGTCTTGACGACCAATGGCTAGAACCTCAAGGTGCACGAATGAAACACATGAAGGTGTTACAACCTAAGCACTAACAACAACTTACAATGATCAACAACACTCACATGAGACGCATAGAATCCATCCATGATATCATTCGCCTATGTCTAATAGGGTGTGCCATGATTCCCTCATCAGGAATCATGTCATCCCAAGATGAGAGGCGCGACAATAACCTTAGTGAAAACATATTCTATCTGGACCATAGACTCAAGACCAACCCATGTGCTAGGATATCGAAATAGCTGACACAAGGACTACACCCACCCCCCAAGCAATGGGTCGGCAAGACTCGATATGACGTCAACAAGAGAGCGCAAGCCATTACATGACTTCACCGACCACCCAAACCATTAATCAAGTCTAAATTAGTCAATAATTACCAATCTAAATTAACATCACTTACACTCTAATTTATCATGTCTAAATTACAATTTAGTCAATACACGCCAATCTAATTTAACATTAATTACAATCTAAATTGGCAATTCTAAATTAATCACTAAATAGCATCTTATGAGAACCCCTATGTTACGACTACAAGCGAAGCATAAGTACAATTTTTTATTTTGTTTGAAAGGCAAGATGGTGACAACAATAACAATTAACCACACAACTGATGACGAATGCAAGTGCACAATCTAGGAAACAGGCTACTATGACTCCCCACACTAGCATAAGAGCAACTGGACGAAATGTGCATACACAACAAGGAGAAAAATACTACTTGTCCGACGCAAACAAGATACGCCTACAAGCTTAAAGGACAACATCCCCTACTGACACAATGGCCTTGATGAACAAGACTAGAACCTCAAGGTGCATGAACCAAACTCATGAAGGTGTTCCACCCATGTGGCTAAAGCAACCTGCCACGCTCGTCCACACTCACACAAAATGCACTGACTCCGGCCAAGCTCTTGGTCGCCGCTATCCAACAGGGCGTGCCATGATCCCCTCATTAGGAATCATGCTGTCCCCAGGTGATATATGCATCAATAAACTTGGTACAACACATCCTATATGGACCATGGACTCTAGATAAATCTGACACACTAGAAACTGAATACCGAAAGGAATACCACACCCATACCCCTGTAACATCCTCCTCGTTAGGACAACGACTCTTTAACAGGTGAATTTTTTTTTTTGTTAAGGTGTGTGCGCGTGTAGAAGTAATAGACACACTTGACTCCACGTCGCCACCCGACAACCCACAAGACACAACCACGAGGATTACCACAAGAAGACAAGGGCACACAACCAGTAGCTACAAGCCATGAATGACCCAAGACATAAGGCGCACACAAGTACTGCAACAATAAAGACCAAGGACATAAGGTGATTACGACCTCATACAACATAAATTACAGGAACAAGCGTCCGCCAGGAAGGTGCAAGTAAGAAGGACTCCGACATTGACCCTCCATGAATAAGACTCACTGACAAATCACAGACCAATTGCTCCGTTTAAAATTTGCTAATCGACAAGTCATCCCACCTTAAGTAAGGTACAATTAGGTAACTACAATCTCCGTTTACTGAATTTTAATAATGACTTCACTTAGATTCACGGACCCTACGTTTTATGGGTCGTCCATCATATTGCGATTACCATGAATTCACCACAACACCCTCATGTCCTTGTTTTCTAGAATGCCACAACATTGCAATTAAATGATTTTGACTCTCACTTACATTGTTATCGTCAACAATGGAATCATAATATCGTTACCATAAATCGACAATTATGATTGAACCATGATATTAAAACGACCGTACTAAAACCAAAATACTAACATAGCAATATTAAAACCCTAAATTTAGATGATAATATTAAAACCAAATATTAAACTATAATATTAACCACAATATTAAAACACCATACAACCCACAAATTAAAACCACCATATTAAACCAGAATGTTACCCACTTAATATTAACCCTTAATATTAACCATAAGGTTAACCCACCATATAACCTTAAAAGTAAACCACATCATTAACCACTTAATAATATACCACTTAATATTAGACCATAATGTCAGCCCTAATATTAAACCCTAATATTACACCACTTAATATTAAACCACAATATCAACCCATGATGTTACGACGATACCATTAAACCAACATTTAACGAGAAGAGACCCCTATATTAAAACGGCAGCATAACACCAGTATCATGAATTAAAACGACAAGAAATACATATTTAAGGTGGAACAACATTATTAAACCTAATTTTAAAACAACATATTAACCTCACTATGTTTTTTTTTTTTTTTATTTCAT
>JZKD02S2186009.1:26788-41178 GCA_000966675.3 Picea glauca
ATCACGATTATTTTGTATTAACTTGTTGTATTCCAGTGACAATCCACGAGATCTAGTTGACGATTTCATCTTCTCTCAACACATTATTGTATTTTATGCTTTTTCCCTCATAATACGTATGAATGAGATGGTGTTTGTTCCTTATTCTCTATGCATCATATATTCTGCCTAAACATTAATTGAATGAAATACACATACAAAAATTACCAAGCATGTTAAAATACTAACTCAAACACATCCAGAAACCGCCGGAGTATAAGATCAGCCAATGGATTTGATAGTTTAGCAGTATTTCCTAGACTAGCCGAGTTAGGAACATTACATCTAATCACTAAGTGGCACATGATTGATATCAAACCGTCCAAAGGAAATTTAACCTAGAACAACCAAAGGCTAGGGCCTAGTCATATAGTGGCTAGATTGGACATAATTCTAGTGCAAAGAAATCTCATGCTCTAGGAATATTCAATGAAGTCTTGGATCATTCCATTGGCAATATCTAATCACAAACCAATCATTATCCAAATCCAAGAATCTCTTGATTATGGTCCTCTTCCATTTCGTTATAACCCCCTTTGGTTACATTAGTTAGAGGTTCCAAGTATATTCATTGAGGCCTAACAAGTTTGGATCACGAGTTCCCTAATCTACATCTAGGAGAAAAAATAAAATATGTTAAATTGGCCTTGAAATCTTGGATTAAGGTGTCCCACTTTTCTACATCTTTTTATAGGGAATCATTTAGAATACAAATAGGCAACATCTAAGTTAAAATGGAAAAAGAATAAATCAGTGTTTATTTATAGGATTCAAAGGCAAAGATCCAACGAAAACTCCAAAAGACAGTAATAAATGAAGAGGTGCTATGGATATTAAATTCCAAGAGTCAGTGGCTTAAATCTAGGGATAGGAATAATGGAATTCTTCCATAATAAAGACATAGCCACAGTTATAAGAAACAATGTGAAGGAGATAATATTGGAAGATGGACCTAGGATCACTGAATTTTAGGAATTAAGAAACACAATTACAACCTTTTTTTATATATCTATTCACCGAGAAAGA
Organism: Picea glauca; assembly: GCA_000966675.3. Taxonomy (NCBI): domain Eukaryota; kingdom Viridiplantae; phylum Streptophyta; class Pinopsida; order Pinales; family Pinaceae; genus Picea; species Picea glauca. The sequence continues at coordinate 27,854 of JZKD02S2186009.1, forward strand.
TAGAGTAGACCATGTTTCTTCAATGACCACGTTGGAAAGTATTCCATGTATAGCCTTAATGGTGGATAACATAGACTTGATGAAACCAATTAAAGAAGACGAGATTCTTAATGCCATCTAGAATTTGGAGCCTGGTAAGGCACTAGGACTTGATGGATTCTCAATCTCACCTGACAATAATTGTAGTCATATTTAAACAAGTGTTGGAGCTCTTCACCAGTGCTTCAATGGGGAATATCAATCATAAAAAATTTCAAGTGTTGGGCTAGAACATAAGTCTTTGGGTGATGTGCTCGATTTATAGAATCTTACAATTTCCTTTATCTAAAAAATGGTCTTCTTTTAAATACCTAGGACTACCTATAAGATCTTGGTAATTTTTCTCCTCACTCTTGGAAAGGTATAAAAGAGGAGATCAAAGAAAATACCAGTCAATGGGGATCACAATGGTTAAACCTCGTAGGAAAAGTGATTATAATCAAGTTGGTTCTATTAGAGCTTCCCTTTTATCAATGCTCAGCCATGCTGGCCTCAATGGGTGTCATGTAGCAAATTGGAAGGGATATTAGGAAGTTTTTGTGGCAAGGGGGGAAATATAACACCAACAAATTCCATTTGATTAATTCAAAAATTGTAAGGGCACCAAAAGATAGAGGGGGATTGGTGATAAAATATCCCTCCCTCGTGAATCTTGTTATGGGAGCCAAACTTCTTTGGAGATTAATTTTAGGCAAAGTTGATTGGTTGAATAAAATATTATGGAGAAAATATTTCAGGGGGAGCAAGAAGAGTTGTAATGATATTATGGGGGAAGTAAAATAATTCTCATATTTGGAAGCTTCTAAGAGTTGTTACACCCATAATCCACTCTAAGTGCACATGGATCCCAGGTAATGGAAAATATACGCAGATATGGAGTGACAACATCATGGGAAATAGACCACTAATTGATAATCCATAATTTCTTCCTCTTAAGTTATGTATGGGAAATCAAAATATAAATTACTTTTTTGACATCTTGTTGTGGTCAAAGTGTTGAGCCACTAATTTTATCTCCTAACACTTATTATTCTAAATATAAATATATTTTCTACTATATAAATATTTATTATTCTAAATATAAATATATTTTATAATACAACACAAAATATCCTATGTCATAAAAGGACCTTGCCTCTCCATATAAATCTAAATCTTCTTAGCTAAACCACAAAATATATCATATACGATAAGAAAGTCTTTTCTCCATATAAATCTTTTCTACTAAGTCCCAAATATCCTAAAATCTTCTCTCCATATAAATCTTCTCTACTAAGTCACAAATATCCTTTATATATATATATAATGTTTTATTTCAACACACAAATATGCTTTATATAAATGTATATATAATAATTAATATTCAACGCTTAGTTCTATTCACTAAACCATATTTTATTTTGCATAAACTAATTCTTGTCTTCATGTAATTGGATGATTCCCATATTCCCTTTCATTCGTTAGATGCATTTCGCATATACTTTGCTTGTGTCGCCGGCGTCTCTTTTCTTTCGTCTCATTTTCTCAGGTTAAATCCATCATACATCGAATAAAAGTTCTTGTATGTTTATTCTAAAATAATAATATTATTTTAAAAAATATTTCTGAGCGTACTTTGAATTAAACAAAATATTAAAGGAGGTAGTGGGATAAAAGTAGTAAGGAACGTGATTCATTATTTATTTTTATTTTGTATAAGTTAAAGAACATAAATAAACTTTTTTTTTAAATAGTAATTTATTAACCCGTGCAAAGATTGTATGTGTAATATATATTTGACAAAGGTTGTATGTGTAATATATATTTTCTCAATTATTAGTACGAAATTATATATATATATATATATTCGTTTTTATTTCAATAATATTTATATTGTATGAGAAATGGGTGCGGTTGAACCATCCACTTTTGTAATATGAAAATAACAAGTTACCAAAAAAAAAGCATGTTTCATCTATCCTATTAAGTATTATTAAGTGATAAAATTTATTTTTTTAATTTTATTATACTATCACATATATTGAACTAGTATATGAGAAACAATTTGCATGACATTAGGTTACAAATTTTTAAAAGGCAAGCCCATGCAACACCTCATCTTGTATGTTTTATAGATTTTCAAATTCTTCATTAGGTTTTTCGAATGCTACATCAGAAACAAACAAACTAATTTTCCTTTCTCTTTTGACTCTGGTTTGGCTTTCACTACTCTTGTTACCATTTGTTTTTGGGCTTTTGGGCTTCTTCTTGTGGAAGAAAATTCATTTCCCTCATTTTAATGCAAGGAACGATCGAGACCTGTCACCTTGGTCAAAACCTAGTTCATTTTATCATCTATCTTTTGATTTTTTGCCTCTTGATCTCGAAGGTAATTTGTCATCCCGACTTCAAGAGTGTGCATGTCCTGAGTTTCTTGAGCAATCCTTTGCAAGTGTCAGACATTATCCTAGGCTTATGTTATCAAGGAGTCTTCCCACATCTGGTGGCAATTCTGCCATCGAGTTGTCAATATTGTCTCTCTTTTTCTGGCCTCCATTTCCCTTTCGAATGTCCTCATTTTCTTGCGGAAACAAACGAATTCACAAGAAGACCATCGTGGTTTTGCCAGTGTGGCATTCCTTCGCTCACATGGCCTACCTCTTCGCCTCTCCTCTCTGTGGCTAGAAGACACGGAGAAGGGTTCCTGCCAAAGCTCCCACACCAAGTCCAAAGACAATGCCACAAGGGAATGAAACACATGCAAACCTTTTAATGAAGCATAAAAGTGGCATAAGGTGAAATGTTAATGCTTTGTTCTTGATCAAGATCCAATTCCATGAATTACCCCATCTATTCATATCGTGAGTTATTACTTTGAGATTTGGATGATCATTATGCTTTAAGAAATTATGAGGAATGAAAACAAATCACTCCCCACTTTTTATTCAAACTTTTACTATCACAAGGAGGTATGGAAATGAAACAAAATGGTTCATAACTTCACTAACACCAATAAAAGATACAACAAAGTTGTCAAGGCACCGTGAGAAGTGATGTCTACCTTCTATTAAAAATTATCAATCCTCCTTCCAATCATGCACAAATGTTGATAATTTTATGTGCTTCCTTATTTAATATTTCAAAATATGATATAAGGATATCTTGTGAATGTTTTTTTGTTAAATCTTAAAGTTTTAGAAAATGATTTTTTATACCTACAAAGTGCAACAATGTATCCTTTAAGAGGGATCTGATTATGATGGAGGAGTCACTAATAATGACGATCTTTCAGAAATCCCTTACTCATACCTCGACACAAAGCCAAAACTTTTACATCATTATTAGATGCCTCCTTTCTTAAATCTTAAATTTGATCATATTCTTTTTTTCATTTAGACACCTCCTTTCTTAAACCCGAAATATAATAGTATTTATTTTTTTATTATGAGAATCCCCTCCCCTATGAAGTTACACATTTAAACAAACTCTATTGTTTCATAGCTTTGAACAAACTCTATTGTTTCATAGCTTTGAAGTTTGTATCAATATTTGGTTAAATATAAAATCGAAAAATAAAGAAAAAAATCTCATGATATCATCACTTTTTCATGAAGATTAAATTTACAGCCCATATAAACCCAAAAAAGGATAAGAATCAAGTATTTCATGATAATGGACATTGTTAATATGTTAACCTTAACATAATAATTATTGGAGTAAATGATAATTGCGTGAAAGGTTAAATCAAGTGATTGTGTGAAGTTTCATATAAATCATATGAAATCAAGTTTCATGATAATGGACATTGTTCATAGGTTAACCTTAACATAATAATTATTGGAGTAAATGATAATTGCGTGAAAGGTTAAATCAAGTGATTCATATGAAGTTTGATGTGTGCAGAGTAAGAGGAACAGGGAGCCTGACTGAAAGATGAAAAAATTATATGTACAAAGTGATTGTGTGAAATTGAATAAGCGAATTTTAAATATTTTTACGCATCACAAGATTTTATAAATCATCTCTATCACCGACTAAAAATGATCTTGAACATGTAATCGATGACATATTTACCATCGAGTATATTTAATGCATCAATTACATTCAATGTTATGTAACCGAACACGTTAACCGTCAAGTATATTTAATGTATATATCTGATTCCTCGAATAAAAAATCACCATCAAGTATATTTAATGCATATTACTAATTCCCCGGCTAAAAAAATTATTCACTCTGTTTGGGTTCTCATACAAGTTTTACAATGTTTGGGTAAGCAGAGAATGCGACATAAAATTTATAATTTAATGTGGATTTGCTTTATTCATATTTGAAAGGAGACAGCTCTGTAGAATAGTTGGCGATGAAGTATATTGTCAAGATTTTCCATTATGTGAAGTTACTTGTTTGAAACCCTTCTCAACTTAACCTGCAAATCCGGCGTAGAAAGTCTCCCTGCTCTGCTACTCCTTAACAGTTTTGGAAACCAATAAACCAAATGTGAAAAATCCTGTTTTGTTACTTTCCTTTATTCCCATGGCATCCATCCAGATGGAGTTCAGGACTGTATTAAAGAGTTTTAAGTCCCATGATAACACACATTTAGTAACTTAAAGCCGAAGAGGCAGCATCTGGAACTTGAAATTTAAAGAAATTCAAACGGAGCTACAATAATCTTTGCCGAACCACTGGGAGGTTAAGAATAATTGGTGTAGCTAACCTTTACAATACAAATTACCAAATAATTACATCACAATTACAAGGACTCTAAAAAAGAATCACAGCAAGGCTTATTGGAAGCAATATGAATTTAATCAAGAAGGAAGAACCGGGGATTTGTTTTTGGACAAAATTTCGAGCGAATTTAACATGCCCGTTATCGGAATCGAAGTTGAAAGATTGGGGTGGAATATGTGCAGTGAGCAGGAGAACCACGAACGGAACTTACAGACAGAATTCAAAGTGGTATGAACAGGCTGAGCTGTATGTACATACTAGTTACCTGATTATATGAAATTGAGACGATACCAAATCGGTGAGTAGGTATGGAAAACGCTGTGTTCTTCTTCAACTGAATACTATATGGTAGACATGTGCTCTTGCTTCATCATTCTGTCTAAAATGGCCGAGGCCTTCCGTTTAGCTCTTGACGTCCCGCTCTCGCTGAGATCAATCAATGCATTAATGCATCCGTTTCGATCACCTCGCATTTTCTTGAAATGCGACCGATCGTTCAAGCAGATTGCCTGCAGAGTAACCACGGCATTTTCCTTGTTACGAGGATGTTGAGAGCCGTCTTTGATAATGTCCATCAGGCACGGTACTGCTCCTGCGTTCCCCATTGCTTCGGCCGCCTCGTGGTGGGCAGCGACCATGGCGAGGAGCGCCAGGGATTCGTCCACCAGACCTTCGCTATGGTTGGATACGAGCTTCAGTAACACAGGAATCATACCCGCTCTCACACATGGGATCCTGTTTTCACGGTGGATGCAGAGGTTGAAGAGAGCGGAGGCGGAGTCCTTCTTGGCCATTGCATTCCCGTCGCTAAGGAGATCGACCAGGGCGGGAAGGGCGCCCGATGCCCCGATTTTGGCCTTGTTTTCGTCCACCGCCGAGAGGCTGAACAGCGCGGCCGCAGCGTTGCCCCGGGCCTCCATGGTGCCGCCGTCTCGAAGTACCTGTACGATGCAGGGTATGGCTCGCTGGGCGGCTATTGCCGTTTTGTTCGCGTCGTGGATTGACAGATTCAGGAGCGCCGTCACTGCGTGTTCCTGCGTTTCAGAGTCGGAAGACAGTAGAAGCGACACCAGTAGCGGTATTGCTCGCGTCTTCCCCTGCCCGAGGTATGCTCTGTGCGACGGCTTCGTCTTCGTCAGTTCCCGCAGCTCTCGGGCGGCTTCCCGGCTTTCCTTTTCTTGCACAATCTTCTCCAGCAAGATTCCCAAATACTTCTGCTCTTCCAGTGTGATGCCAGATTTGGTGAGGGTAGATTCATCCCCATCCCTATTTCTTGCTGCTGCTCTCATCGGCGCTTCCAATCCCCGGCTCTCGCACCACTGTTCTATCATACTTTGCACAAGGTAGTTTGGGGTCAGGATCAAGTGCGGCAGCACCTGCTTCGTCTTTGGGCACGTCCGGTTCCCCGCTTGTAGCCAAGCCTGGATAAATGCTCGGTCGTATGTCTGTACAGCAAATCCAAATGTCAGACAAGCCTATTAATACTATCGGTGGCCACAAGAAGAAGAACTAATTGGGAAATTTTCATGCGTCTTCAGCCAAGTGGCTTAGGGTTGGACTCCCAAGGCTTTTGCCGGAATTGGGCGCTGCCCTAGCTCAGACAAAATGCATTTTAATTGTATGAATACCCTAGCTCTGACGAAGCTAACCATAGATGTTTAGGAGATCCATGAAATTGGATCTGCACGGACCGAAGAGTTGAATAAGAGTAGCAAATTATACTGACCTCTCCCGTAGCCAATATGACGGGATCCCTCATGAGCTGAGACGAGATTGGGCACAGAAAATGCTCGGGCACGGCAATGTTGCTTAGCCTCTGTGACGTAGAGGCTGAACCATTGCCCTCGGTCCGTTTCTTGAACTTGATGTCCTTGAGAGCAGCGAGTGTGTTGGAAATCTGATCGAAGAGCCCAATCCTGCATTCGTCCTCGTCGGTGATAAAATTCACGAGCTTCCTCAATTCCTTCTTCAGCTCCGAGACTCGCCTGAGCGTCTCCGTGTCTTGCCCACCCGGAGACAAAGCCAATGCAGCAGCCGAGCCGAGCAAATCGTCCATATGAAGGAATCTGGTCATGTTGCCTATGCCTGTGCGTTTTCCCTGTTACAACTCAGAGTCATTGGATGCAGGAGCGGCAGGGTATCGGCAGAGTGGTCTGCCATTCTGTCAGTCCGTTTGCCAGCTCAAAAGCCGCCGCAGATTAGGAGCTCAGTCATTCCTGTGGGTTAAAAATCATAACACCACATACCAACGAAAGCTGCACCGCAGGTAAAGCAGTTCAAAGACGCGTGGGCGTAATCTCCCCGGGAATTTCGTGGTGCTTTGCGATGATGAAAGGAAAGAAAAATAACATCCCTTGACAAAACTACATGCTCTCACCAATTTCAGACGGATGGCACGATTGACCACGTGGAAATACCACACGTATTCTGGTCCCTCACCGTTCCTACTGCCCGACGGCCCATTTTATATACACACAGCCATTCCATCACGCCCTACGACACTCTAAAGCTGATGGAGACGGTGGCCGCCCAGCATCTTATGTTACGGCCAACACCCATGGCCCATTTTTCTAGGGCTCAATTGCTCAAAAAAGCAAAAATTCGAAATGCGAATATATTGCGGTGCGCGTTTAACAAGGGGACGACAAGTTAGTCAAATCTTGCACCAGTTGGTTTCTTTTGGTCAAATGACGGGCGTTGGCTTTTTCTTCCATGGAATCCTTCGGGGCGTAGCAGCCAGGTAAAGTTAAAATTCAGCACAAATAGTTAGTTTGTTTTTTTTAATTAATCTCTGGAGGAATCTGTAATTAATTGGGCACGTGCTCGCGTTACATGTGGCCATGTTATCCAACCGCTACCATTATAACTTCCAGATGTGTTCTATACGCGGCACACATTGTAAGTTGGGGGGAGTTGAACTCGAAACTTCATGGAATTTCATTTTCAAATAGTTTTTAATTGATTTAGAACTCCGTTTTTTTAAAAACTTCGGGTAGAAATTCCATCATAAAAATGATTCGAAGCGGTTCTGAAAATTTTATTATAATATTTTACCAGAAAAATATTAAAAGAGATATAATTTTCTTACATTTTACGGTTTTTTGAAATTTTGAGTTGAATTAAATTTTCGATCAGTCTGAGAAATTTTGACTTAAAATTTTATGACACTCGAATTTTTTATGCGCTATTTGTGAAAAAAAAAATAGGGTTTGAATTATCCTAATCATAAGAGCAAAAACCCCCCAAAAATTATTATAAAGATTATCCAAATCAACTTTGAATTACATTTTAAAGATTATCCAAATCACTTTGAGTTTCACAATTCCAATAAATTTTAAAGTTTTTTTGAATTTCTTAAAATTAATATTAATTACCATGCACTAAAACTATGATTGATTCATTTTCTGATCATTCTGTCAATTAATTAAAATGTAATAAACAAAATGCACTAAATAGTAAATCAATAATTGATTCATTACATAATGCTTAATATTAACCCACCATGAAACTATAAAAAACATGAGAATCCCCAAATTGATCCTTTTTGCTGTTGCTGACAAATCAAGGCTTCCTCACTGTACTTCCAATTTGTTGAGCAATAATTGGTTCTTCTCTGTTCATTCATTGAAGTTCCTTGTGAACTTTAAATTTGAAGTTATTGCTTGTGGGTTGGATTTTAGATGGTGAAGATCGTTTACCTAACCTGTAGTCTGACTTTTCTTCCTTGAAATATGAAGCAATGAATGGATAAATCTTATCATTTTCAAAATTTAATATTTTGTACAATCATAGACTTACTTTTTCCTTAAAATCTGAACTTGGGCTAAAATCTTAATATATTTATATTTCCTTAAAATCTGAAGTTGGCTAAAATCTTAATATTTATATAAATATATTTGTACTATGAAAGATGACTTTTCTCCCTTAAAAATCTGAAGCCATGATTTAAATCGGGTTCTGGTTCAATTTTCAAATTTAATATTTATAAATATATGTTTATACTTTGAAGTCCTACTTTTTCTTAAAATATGAAGCCATGGTTTAAATATGATTATGGTTCAATTTCTAAATTTAATATTTATAAATATGTGTTTATACTTTGAAAACTTACTTTTCCTTAAAATCTGAAGCCATGGTTTAAATCTGGTTCTGACTTTTCTCCCTTAGAATCTGAAGCCATGGTCTAAATCTGGTTCTGGTTCAATTTCCAAATATATTTGTACATTGAAGCCTTACTTTTCCTTAAAATATGAAGCATTTGCTAATTTCAAAATGTAATATCTATACACATGTGCATATACTATAAAATTGCTGAAACCAATTTTCAAGGCTTTTAGCTCGAGCAGTTTTCAAATCCTAAAAACCAGGTAGGTGCCACCTGGGTCAACCAAGCTCATAATATTTTATTAAAAGCCTGCGCACTTGCTTTACCTTTTGCGTAATATCCTTTGCAAGTAATCGCTAATTTTAGGTTACGAGCGACAATCCAGGAATATTTGTTACATGAAATAGCCTGGTTACGTCATTGAGGTGGAGTACTAGTACGCATCATAGTATTAAATTAAATGGAAAATAAAATTATATTTTTATATGTATTTTGAATTTTTAATAAAAAGACATCAAATTTCAAAATTTAATGAGTTATTTAAATCATATCACACTTCTACATGCAAGGTGGAGGAGTGGTCACTCAGGGCGATTCGATTTGGGATTTTATTGCAAAGGAGTTTCAGTTTTTGCTTGTGTATGTGGAGGCTTAACCGTGTTAGTTTTAGAGTCACTGGTTTTCTTTGCTTCTCAATTGGCAAAGGGCTATGTGGTCTAGGTTCTTCTTGTTGTCCTTGGATGATTGGGCTTATCAAGAGGTTAGAGATTTCTTGGGTGCTTTGGTAGTCTTGAAACTAGGTAGTATGGTGGGTCATAGGTATACAAGTGTGTGCATCCCATGTGGGTCATAGGTATATAAGTGTGTGCATCCCCTATGAATGGAATGTCAAAGTTAGGAAATAAAGAAAATGAAAGCAGATTTTAACATATGATATGAATTAGTTTTATGTTTTACTCTTTGACTTTTTTTTCAAATATTTTAGTTTTATGTCTTACTCGAACTTCTTTTTCATATTTTTTTTCCCATTAAATCAACTGTAACACCAATTAAGAATGAAGAAATAATTCAACAAACAAATATACAATATACAAAGACATGACAAATGAAAATGCAACATTAAAGTTAACTCTTTAAACATGTATCAAACAACAAGTTCTCAATATGTTTTTTTGGCTAAGTTTCTAAAAGTGTAAGAACTGCTCATGTTATTACGTACTCTCTTTTTATTTTGTATTAATTTAATGTATGATAAAGTCACATTTTCTTTTGAATACAAATAATAACAATAACCATTTAAGTTTTTATTCTTTTATGTAATTTTTTTATTATATTTTTTTGCGATCTCATAAATTAACTTTTACTTTTAATAAAAATTATTATCTATATTAAAGTAAAATACTTGCTAAACTACTCATTATAACAAGAGGAGGAGACTTACAGAATAAAAGTAAAAAATGGAAATGAGCGTATTGTTGTGCCTTCACCCCTTGAACATGTATAATAATAAGATAAATTAGTCCAATCTTTTAATAGTTAATTTTTACATTGTTTTTTAAACTTAAAATAAGGATTATTTAAAATTATTATTGTTGTTGATAAAAATAAATTAAAATTGTTAAAAATTTGAATGAAAAAGTAAAAATAAAGATGGAGTGAGAGAATATATTAGGAAAAAATACCTTTTTTCTTAATAGGTTTTCTCATTTTCACTTATTAATTCTAATATATTTTATTATTCCATTTTTATATTGTACATATAGGGGTAGAGGTGGGGAAGATATTAGGGAGAACTTATTAAGTAGTTTCCCATAGCTTTCTTAACTTCATACTTATTAAGTAGTTTTTTCTAATAACTTCCCCCACTTCCAATCTCATATAGGGATGGGAAAAGATATTAGGGAAAATTGCTTAATGGATTCTTCATAATATCTCTCCACCACCACCCTCATATTAGTTTTCTCTAATATCTCCCCCCACCCCATATGAGTATGGAGGAGTGGGGAGATATTAGGGAAAACTACTTAATAAGTTCTCCACAACATCTCTTGGGCCACCACCCTCATATTGTATATATGTGGGTGGAGATGGGAGGAGATATTATGGAGAACTTATTAAGTAGTTTTCGTGAACATCCTCCCACCTTCACAGAAATTTGGTTTTGTATTAATTTTTGAAATGTTTGGCGAATGTAATTTTTAAAGTGAGATAAAGTAATTTTTTATTTTTATTTTTGAAATTTAAATAATATTTTTTAAATGGATTAAAATCTTTAAAGACAAAAGTTCATAGTCAAAATTCTCATCAATTAAGCATAAGTATAACTTTCATTAATAAACATCAATCATCATCATTATCATCACCAATTAAGTTTATCCACCCTTTAACTTATTCCATTCAAAATAGTTTCCTTTCATAAAAATAAAAATAAATTAATAACTTAAAATTATAATCTAATAAAAAACCATAAACACAATTTTTTTTTATCAATTAATGATTTCTAATAATCTTTATTCAAATACTAAGGGGGACAAGATACTCCCAAAATTTATCCTTTGCGTACGCTATAAGTCAAGGCTTCCTCGCTATACTTCCAATTGGTTGAGCAATAGTTGCAGTTAGCCCCTCTTCACCGTTTGCAATCGTTGGTTCAGCAAGGTTCCTTGCCAGCTTTAAAGTTGAAGTTGTTGCTATTGGGCTTTGGAATTTGGATATTCAATGATCGTCTACCTAATCTGGAAGCTTACTTTTTCCTTCCTTGAAATATGAACCATGGTTAAAATCTTACCCCTTTCTAATTTTTATATATACATATATTTTATTTTTATTTTTGTAATTTAAAAATTTATAATTTAAATTATACATTAATATAAATCTCAAATACATATTCTTAATTATTAAACTCATTATATATATAATAAAATATTTTAAATCAATATTCAAAATTTTTCATTTACTTAATATCTTTTACAAATAATTATTAACTTCAAAACACCAATCCAAAAATTCTTTTTACATCGACAATACCAAAAAATTCTTTATTCTCCAGATTTGTTTTACTTGAGAGTAGAGGTTCTTACAAGTAGAATACCTTAATTTTGTTGTGTGAAAAATTATGGATAAGCTTTTAAATATTTAATTTATATTTTCTAAATGTTAGAAACCAGGGTTTCTCAATAATAATAATTTTTGTCGTAAATTTTTTATTTTATTCTTTCACTTAATTAAAAAACTCTTAGTATATGATGTTTCTTTCTCCTTAAATTATTATATATCATATTTTTTTAATCTTATAAATCAAATTTTATTTTTATTTTAATATTTAAACTAAAATAAAATAGAAAAATCTCTTAAAATCCATGAAAAGAGTTAAATTATGGGAGAAAAAACAAAATTGGGGTGTGCGTTTACCGAGGTAACATGTCCGACCTATAAGACAAATTAGGGCAGCCAAATCTTTGAACAGAGAGAGTTTCTTTTCGTAAAAAGCTAGCATTGATTATTCAAAATTATTATTTTATTTTTTGATAAATAAAATAATTAAAATTAATAAAAATTCATAAAAAAAAAATTTGTATATTTTACAAAAGTTTTATTTTTACTTTATTTTTTAAATCAATATAAGTTGTTTTCTTTCCTTGAAATGTAAAATAATTTATTTTCTTTTCCTTACCTTATATAAATTTAGATGAATAAAAATTTAAATGTTCTAGATAATTTGCAAAACTTTTATTCTTATCTTATTTTTTTTCCTTCACTAAAATAAATTAAGATGATATAAATTTGAATGTTCGATATCATAAGTTATTTTCTTTCTTTGAATAAAAGATCGATAAAAAATTGAATGTTCCATATAATTTTTGCAAAAGTTTCAATCTCGTCTAAATCAAATCAAATAAAATTTTCATTCTTTTGTAAATCAAATAAAACAGTACTTCTAATAAAATATAGTTATCTTGAATTTTTAGGATTTTTATTTTTAGTTTATTGTAATTTTTGTTATTTGAATTTTTAGATTGGTAAAATTATTTTGAAATTTAACTATTTTTAATATAAAAATGGATTGAGTCTCGGAGGTGTAGGATAGTCGGTGATGGAGTGTGATGGAGTGTGTTGTTAAGTCACTCCGTGTTGAAAAGTCACTGTTGGAACAAAAAATCCAACCATGTTAAGGGTTGGGGACAAAAAATCCAACCATGTTAAAGGTTGGTGTGGCTTAGGCCGGGTGCGATCCAAGGTCCGGACCAATTAACAAACAAAAAAATATATAAAAATAGATTGAACATTTTTTATTATTTTTATTATAATTGAATTTTATAATGAAAATAAGTTTTTGGAGTTCTTGAAATNGGACCAATTAACAAACAAAAAAATATATAAAAATAGATTGAAAATTTTTTATTATTTTTATTATAATTGAATTTTATAATGAAAATAAGTTTTTGGAGTTCTTGAAATTTGTTAT
>JZKD02S2186020.1:0-22846 GCA_000966675.3 Picea glauca
AACGTCTATCCCAAGCAGTTGGTTGCACCACATAATTAAAAGATACGTGTTTTATCTTGTTGTTGTGTTATTTTTATGTGTATAATTGTTGTGTATGAACTTTGTGTATGAGATTTCTTATATGTTGTTGTGTTTGAGTTACTAGTTTCATTTCATGATCATTTAGTATGTTTTAGATCCACATAAATAATGGTAACAATTAGCAATTAAATATGGTTGAAATTCATAGATGTAAGCTACAGGAAATCAATTAGTTGTAAAAAGAATTAAATTAGTTAACATAAATCTGACTTTTATGAGTATTCTACATTGTAATGTCCCTTGATTGGGATGGGGGGTGTTACATTATGGTATCATATCCTATGGTTCAAACACTGGGCTTGGATGGGCTTGAATCAGATTGAATTGGTGAAATTCGTTGTTGCAAATTTTGTTTGTGACAGATTTGGGAAAAAATAGAGAATTTAGAGAGAAATCCCCAAATTCGTGGGAAAATCTTAGTTTGAATGAATTCAAATGATTTAAGAAGCTTAATGGAGTAGAGTGGTAAAGTTTCATATCGAAATTTGACCCAAAAAGGTCGAAAATCAAGTTTTACTAGCCATCTATAGAGTTACAGGTAGGTTGGTGAATTGACGGCTGAGATTTCTTTAGATGTTAAGATTGACAAATGAGATTCACTATGATAAATTAAAAAATTTGTAATGTTTTAGTCATTTGAAAGGTTGATAAAATCGAAGGATAGGATTCATTTCAAGGGGTTTTTAAATATATTAGATCAATGGCTTAGATTTGTCATGGTTTTTGGTCTAAAATTCCGAAGCATGGAAATTCTCCAAGAGAAATTGTCGATGGTCGATGGTCAGGTCATCCAAAATGGCAAAGAGTTTGGCTCATCTAAAGGACATTTTTGACCATCGATGGCCAACAATCAGCATCAGTCGAATCTTGTGAATCATTTTCAATTGCCGACAGAAATCATCAATGGTTGATGGACCGATGGTTGGGCATAGGTGAATTTGGTGAAGAGTTTTGAATCAAGAAAGAAACGACATTTATGATGGGCATGTCGATGATTGAATGTTAGGTGATTTGGAGAGGTGTTCGATTCGTCCAAGAAAATCAGTTGATGGACAATGAAGGAAATAGGGTGATGATGTGTCATGCCACATCAACATCCATGTGTCATGTCACGTCAGTGGTTTCCACATCAACCAACATAAGTGGTTAATGGTTGGTGGTGAGGTCGGTTGATTTGGGGAAGTGTTTTCAAAAATTGTTAGGGAATGTCATTCGTTGATGGGTCGATGGTCGGGCATGAACTGAATTAATAAAGAGTTTTCATTCACCAACAAATATCGTCGATGATCGATAGTCAAATCAACGAATTTAGAGTTGTGTACAAATCAGTTTTTGAGGAAATGGGTCAATGGCCTACGATCGTGTCGATGAATCAAGAAAAGTGTGTTGCGTGCCCAAGGAAGCACGCCAGTCGTCAATGGTCGATGTAGCACAGATCAATGGCTCAAATTCCATGTGATTTTAGATCAATGGTTCATATTTAAAGGGTTTTTACAATAATAAAATAGAAATTTTGATGTGAATTTTTATGGATTTTGAAGGCCATTAACTTGTGGGGCATTTTTTAGGCCCTAAACGACATTTTTATCCAATCAAAACCCATGTGAACAGAGTGTATGAGTGTACCAAGGTACTTTTGGAGATACTTCACACACACCTAGGATTTATTTTTCCTAAGGTTTTCCTTATGATTATTATTCATTATTCAATCTCCTATAGTTTAGGGAGAATATTCTCTTCAGTTCACACTTCAGTTTGATCAATTGAGTGGAGTCTAGATTCCACATTAGGATTATCACCATGCATCATTGGGATCATCACCATATAATGTTCATTGTCCTTTGGATCATCACCATACTAGTGCATTACTCATGATTCCCTGATCTCCTCCTCACTTCACTATGTTTCAGTTAGTTAACTGAAGATTGAAAGACTAGTTAAGTCAGACTAGGTGGCAATTCACTCTCATAACTTCCTGAGAGACTAGACTAGGTGGAAGTTTACTCCCGTAACTGATGGTGTGTGTCCATATCACTCTAGACCACCACTATGGCACATTGGATTCTCCTCTAGTGTGCATTAGTTGATTTTTACAAAGTATATCATGTGTAAATTATCATTCATTCATTTGGTTAATGAGAATTATTCCATTATTTCTCTTCTTCTTGTCTTTTCTCATATTTTCTCTGCAAATTGTGTATGTCATTTTCTAGATAGATATATTATGTGCAGGTTCAACACATTTACATGGTATCATAGCCAAAGGACTACTAGGGAAAAGACACAATAGATTATTTTTGCAAGTACCAAAGATTGAAGACAACGAAAAAATGGAATTTCCAAAATAATTCATTCTTACACCGTACAATTTATTAGCATGGAAGGAGAAGATGACCTTGCATCTTCAAGGTAGACAATTATATAGGTTAACCATGAACACAAAGGCCGAACCCACATTAACCATAGAAAAATCAAGGTATATAAATCGAATGGATGAAGCGTTTGGAACTATTTGCAGTCTCATTTCTCCTTAACTCCTCTTTCACATATCCTCATGTAAAAACCCCAATGAAGCCTAGACCACCATGGAAGGGATTTTTTTCAAATAGGACGAGATGAGGGGAAACATTCTCGAGGTGGAATTTCTCACTTTGGATCCAAAAACCTTCGAAAAACTCCAAGATTTATTTACCAAATATAAGGATTTGTTGTTGAAAATCAAGGCTTGCAGGGTTGATAAATCCAAGGAGGAGAAACAAATAGTTCTTACCATTCTCTCCAAACTTGGTCCAGAATAATCAATGTTTGTATCTACATTTCATTTAGTTAGGCTCACCTCTTGAGCCACCTGGAAAATTCCCTCTCTTGAGGCCTTTATCAAGTCTCTGATAGAAGAGCAGAACAAGCTCATCAATATGGGAAAATCAAAGGCCCAAAGGTGCATGTACTTATTGTGCAAGATGGTAGAAGTCATCAATATCATAAATCTAAATAAAAAGATAAAAGGAAAGCACATGAAAATCCAAAGAAGGAAGGGTACTCAAAACCATTCAATGATGCTTCCAGATCCAAAGGTGGAAAGGGAAGAAAATGGGAGAAATGCACTTACTACCATAAAGGGTTCCATCCATAATCTACATGTATGAAGAAACAAATAGATCAAATGGGCCAAATAGTTCATCAAAACAACCTTGGATATCGCATCCCCGAGGTTTCCAAGAATAAGAAGCCTGAAGATTAGAATCCCATGAAAGGAAATTCTAGCCATGCTTTGATTACCATCAACTCCTCTCCCGATTCTTGGTTCATAGATTCAGGTGCATCACACCACATGGAAGCCACAAAATAAGTCTATTATTCATTGGATGCATGAAAAGGTCCTTCTATTCTTATGGGGGACAACTCTCCAGTCGAGGTCCTTCACAAAGGAATAATTGAACTCCCAAACGGAAGCTTCAAGAATGTGCTACACATTCCCAAAATTTTCGTCAATCTTCTCTCCATGTATCATATGAAAAAATCTGGCACCAGAAAGAGAGTCATATTCACAACTAATGCAGTGGATATGTGCGACATGAAAATTGATTCTAGAGTTGCTACTGGTGAGGTAAATCATCAATCTAGACTCTACAGATTTTATGAATTTATTGAACCAGATTCTGCATTACTGCTTACCGATGCTTATGAAAGCAATAGGATATGGCACGAAAGGTTAATACATTTAAATTTCATATGTATGCAACAACTTAAAAAGAATGAAATGGCTGATGGTCTACTTGACATCCACTTCTCGAAAGGAATTTGTGAGGGATGTGTTCTTGGAAAAAACCCTCGATAAATTCAACAAAAGAAAGACTTAGAAGGATTCCTTTCCTTTAGATCTGATCCATAGTAACCCCATGGGCCATTTTCCACATCCATAAATTAGTAAATCAAGGTATGTGCTCATTTTTTTGATGATTTCTCATAATTCACATGGATTTTCTTTCTCATGCAAAAATCATAGGTATTTCAATACCTCAAAGATTTCAAAGCTCTTATTGAGACACAGTCAAGAAAGAAAATCAAAGTCCTCCGAATAGATAGCGGGGGATAGTATGTCAACCATGAGATACATAACCTTTTTCATGAGGTCGAGATTCAGTTGCAGAACTATTGGCCCTCGACCAAGTTTTGAGGAATATTTGGTCATAGTTTACCATTTGGTACTTCGACTACTTGTCGAAGACGACACACATGGCGAAGCTGAGATCACGGGATCTCGCCACCTTTTGTGGAACCTTTTTGGGTTTTTTGCTAATATTGTAACGGGAAAGGGATGTCAGCCATTGTTTAGGCCTTTTTCTATGTATAAATAGAGGTCTAGGCCATGTAAGAAAGGAGGCCATGTCTATTCGATGGCTTAGTGCATAAGTTGGATCTATGTGATCAGAAGTCTGTGTGACTGTAATAGCTATGTACATGCTATAATAAGTGTTGAGTGCACAGAGTGTGAGAAGGCTTAGTGCTTGGATCTACCCGGGGAAAGAGGATCTAGCGAGCTGCGCATATCTCTTTTCCTATGCAGAGTAAGGGTCATTGAAGCTCCGTGTTGTAACTGTTTGATCGAGATAATATAAAGAAGACTTTGTGGACATAGCCCCAGGGTGGGGGTGAACCACGGTAACTCTGTGTACTATGTTGATGTGTTTGTCTCTCTCTTGCTAAGTGCTCTGATATGTTTAGATAGATTTATTGATGCTTTGTGCTTATGAGATATGAATGCATGATAGATATGATACATAAGATGCTAAGTGGTTAATCTATTGAGTATAACCTGTTTATCATTGCTAAGTGCTAGATCTCAGTAATTGTTGCGATGCTCTATGCTTTCTATGAAGTGTATTAATGAATATATGTTAGGAAATAACTGATGCTAAGTGCGTTGTAAGCAAGATAATCACAAATCTGTGTCCCAACTAAGGTTGCAGACACCTGAGTCCTTCAACCACCCCTGCCTCTACCTCGGGTGAGAATTCATCTACTTCGCAGGTGTTGCTGAAAGGGCTAGTAGTTAGGGATTTGTTGGTGCGCTCTTGAGCATTGAACCCTGCATCTACCCCTGTGCCAACAAATGGTTCTATTGTTGGGACCTGGAACTGTGATTTTTGGGAACTGAAGAAGAAGAAGCTTTGTGTGAAATAAGCTATGTGCGTAGATCTGTTGCCTTAGTGTGCAATGTTCTGTTTGACCTGTGGAGCTTTGTGCCAAGAAAGAAAGGTTAGATATGAAGAAGAGAGGTCAGATCTGAAGAAAAATAAGTCATATCTGTGAAGAAAGAGGTAATATATGTAAGCTCTGTGCTTTGATAAAGGTAAGAATAGTTAAAAGTCTTAGATCTGGAAGCTTTGTGCTCTGTAGAAGTAAGATAAGTGAAATTTTTTTGTTTATAAATCATAGATCTAGGTATGTTTGATAGATTATATCCTATCTTTAAAACTAGGGCATTAATAGATGAAATAAAGTTTGATATGAATAGATCTAATAAGTATAGTGATAGATACGTTATACCTATGCATAGAAAGAATTTTGGGACTAACCAATGGATGTGGGATCCTAGAAAGAAATTTTTGCAGGCTAACCATTATGATCCTAGCACAGAGTACCTGAAAAGTTGGGGATCATTGAAGAGAAAGAGAGGATTAACTCTTTGTTACAATTGTAGAAGGCATGGACATCTTGCTAAGGAAGTCCCTGGGCGAAGACCCAGTTGTCTTTGTTGTAAGGCTATGGACCATGAAGTATTGGATTTCCCTAGAATGATTGCTAGGCTTGAAAAGATGAATATAGAGCAAGCAAGAGATCAAGAGACCAAGATTATAGAAGAAACACAGAAAGAATCAGAAAATATATTGCTACAGATGAGAGATACCTTGAATGACCATTGACATGTTAGGCTATCAGATATATTCAAGAAGAAAGAACAGATCGAAATGAGAATAGGAGACTTCAACATTGACTGTGTTTTGGATGAAGAAACACAGGTGAACATTATGACAGAAGGAACCTGGAAAGCTATCAGAAGACCTGAAATGACCCCTTCATTAGGAGGAATAGGGTTATTCATAGGAAAGCTAGTAAACCTATGTGGAAATCTCACTCAGATATCTATGAATGCTCATGGAGCTTTGACAGAAGAAGATTTTGAGATTGTTAAGTTCGTGGAGGACAACGCCCCGTTTACTATGTTACTTGGTAAACCTTGGATTGAGAAAGATCAAGATAGAAAATAGGAAGCAGAAAAGGACCTAGAACAACAAAGACAAGAGTTAAGAGACTTCTTGACTATAAGGATCACGCAGTTGATTGAAGAATGGGAGAACAGATCAAGGGTTCTTGACCCCAGGAACTTGGATGAAGAAGTTGACAGAACACTAGAAGAACCACAAAGGACCAAAAAATATGTTGGACAAGTAATACCCAAGGATCTNGTCATTCGTTGATGGGTCGATGGTCGGGCATGAACTGAATTAATAAAGAGTTTTCATTCACCAACAAATATCGTCGATGATCGATAGTCAAATCAACGAATTTAGAGTTGTGTACAAATCAGTTTTTGAGGAAATGGGTCAATGGCCTACGATCGTGTCGATGAATCAAGAAAAGTGTGTTGCGTGCCCAAGGAAGCACGCCAGTCGTCAATGGTCGATGTAGCACAGATCAATGGCTCAAATTCCATGTGATTTTAGATCAATGGTTCATATTTAAAGGGTTTTTACAATAATAAAATAGAAATTTTGATGTGAATTTTTATGGATTTTGAAGGCCATTAACTTGTGGGGCATTTTTTAGGCCCTAAACGACATTTTTATCCAATCAAAACCCATGTGAACAGAGTGTATGAGTGTACCAAGGTACTTTTGGAGATACTTCACACACACCTAGGATTTATTTTTCCTAAGGTTTTCCTTATGATTATTATTCATTATTCAATCTCCTATAGTTTAGGGAGAATATTCTCTTCAGTTCACACTTCAGTTTGATCAATTGAGTGGAGTCTAGATTCCACATTAGGATTATCACCATGCATCATTGGGATCATCACCATATAATGTTCATTGTCCTTTGGATCATCACCATACTAGTGCATTACTCATGATTCCCTGATCTCCTCCTCACTTCACTATGTTTCAGTTAGTTAACTGAAGATTGAAAGACTAGTTAAGTCAGACTAGGTGGCAATTCACTCTCATAACTTCCTGAGAGACTAGACTAGGTGGAAGTTTACTCCCGTAACTGATGGTGTGTGTCCATATCACTCTAGACCACCACTATGGCACATTGGATTCTCCTCTAGTGTGCATTAGTTGATTTTTACAAAGTATATCATGTGTAAATTATCATTCATTCATTTGGTTAATGAGAATTATTCCATTATTTCTCTTCTTCTTGTCTTTTCTCATATTTTCTCTGCAAATTGTGTATGTCATTTTCTAGATAGATATATTATGTGCAGGTTCAACACATTTACATGGTATCATAGCCAAAGGACTACTAGGGAAAAGACACAATAGATTATTTTTGCAAGTACCAAAGATTGAAGACAACGAAAAAATGGAATTTCCAAAATAATTCATTCTTACACCGTACAATTTATTAGCATGGAAGGAGAAGATGACCTTGCATCTTCAAGGTAGACAATTATATAGGTTAACCATGAACACAAAGGCCGAACCCACATTAACCATAGAAAAATCAAGGTATATAAATCGAATGGATGAAGCGTTTGGAACTATTTGCAGTCTCATTTCTCCTTAACTCCTCTTTCACATATCCTCATGTAAAAACCCCAATGAAGCCTAGACCACCATGGAAGGGATTTTTTTCAAATAGGACGAGATGAGGGGAAACATTCTCGAGGTGGAATTTCTCACTTTGGATCCAAAAACCTTCGAAAAACTCCAAGATTTATTTACCAAATATAAGGATTTGTTGTTGAAAATCAAGGCTTGCAGGGTTGATAAATCCAAGGAGGAGAAACAAATAGTTCTTACCATTCTCTCCAAACTTGGTCCAGAATAATCAATGTTTGTATCTACATTTCATTTAGTTAGGCTCACCTCTTGAGCCACCTGGAAAATTCCCTCTCTTGAGGCCTTTATCAAGTCTCTGATAGAAGAGCAGAACAAGCTCATCAATATGGGAAAATCAAAGGCCCAAAGGTGCATGTACTTATTGTGCAAGATGGTAGAAGTCATCAATATCATAAATCTA
The DNA here is from genome assembly GCA_000966675.3 of Picea glauca. NCBI lineage: Eukaryota > Viridiplantae > Streptophyta > Pinopsida > Pinales > Pinaceae > Picea > Picea glauca. The sequence continues at coordinate 8,335 of JZKD02S2186020.1, forward strand.
AATAAAAAGATAAAAGGAAAGCACATGAAAATCCAAAGAAGGAAGGGTACTCAAAACCATTCAATGATGCTTCCAGATCCAAAGGTGGAAAGGGAAGAAAATGGGAGAAATGCACTTACTACCATAAAGGGTTCCATCCATAATCTACATGTATGAAGAAACAAATAGATCAAATGGGCCAAATAGTTCATCAAAACAACCTTGGATATCGCATCCCCGAGGTTTCCAAGAATAAGAAGCCTGAAGATTAGAATCCCATGAAAGGAAATTCTAGCCATGCTTTGATTACCATCAACTCCTCTCCCGATTCTTGGTTCATAGATTCAGGTGCATCACACCACATGGAAGCCACAAAATAAGTCTATTATTCATTGGATGCATGAAAAGGTCCTTCTATTCTTATGGGGGACAACTCTCCAGTCGAGGTCCTTCACAAAGGAATAATTGAACTCCCAAACGGAAGCTTCAAGAATGTGCTACACATTCCCAAAATTTTCGTCAATCTTCTCTCCATGTATCATATGAAAAAATCTGGCACCAGAAAGAGAGTCATATTCACAACTAATGCAGTGGATATGTGCGACATGAAAATTGATTCTAGAGTTGCTACTGGTGAGGTAAATCATCAATCTAGACTCTACAGATTTTATGAATTTATTGAACCAGATTCTGCATTACTGCTTACCGATGCTTATGAAAGCAATAGGATATGGCACGAAAGGTTAATACATTTAAATTTCATATGTATGCAACAACTTAAAAAGAATGAAATGGCTGATGGTCTACTTGACATCCACTTCTCGAAAGGAATTTGTGAGGGATGTGTTCTTGGAAAAAACCCTCGATAAATTCAACAAAAGAAAGACTTAGAAGGATTCCTTTCCTTTAGATCTGATCCATAGTAACCCCATGGGCCATTTTCCACATCCATAAATTAGTAAATCAAGGTATGTGCTCATTTTTTTGATGATTTCTCATAATTCACATGGATTTTCTTTCTCATGCAAAAATCATAGGTATTTCAATACCTCAAAGATTTCAAAGCTCTTATTGAGACACAGTCAAGAAAGAAAATCAAAGTCCTCCGAATAGATAGCGGGGGATAGTATGTCAACCATGAGATACATAACCTTTTTCATGAGGTCGAGATTCAGTTGCAGAACTATTGGCCCTCGACCAAGTTTTGAGGAATATTTGGTCATAGTTTACCATTTGGTACTTCGACTACTTGTCGAAGACGACACACATGGCGAAGCTGAGATCACGGGATCTCGCCACCTTTTGTGGAACCTTTTTGGGTTTTTTGCTAATATTGTAACGGGAAAGGGATGTCAGCCATTGTTTAGGCCTTTTTCTATGTATAAATAGAGGTCTAGGCCATGTAAGAAAGGAGGCCATGTCTATTCGATGGCTTAGTGCATAAGTTGGATCTATGTGATCAGAAGTCTGTGTGACTGTAATAGCTATGTACATGCTATAATAAGTGTTGAGTGCACAGAGTGTGAGAAGGCTTAGTGCTTGGATCTACCCGGGGAAAGAGGATCTAGCGAGCTGCACAGATCTCTTTTCCTATGCAGAGTAAGGGTCATTGAAGCTTCGTGTTGTAACTGCTTGACCGAGATAATATAAAGAAGACTTTGTGGACATAGCCCCAGGGTGGGGGTGAACCACGGTAACTCTGTGTACTGTGTTGATGTGTTTGTCTCTCTCTTGCTAAGTGCTCTGATATGTTTAGATAGATTTATTGATTCTTTGTGCTTATGAGATATGAATGCATGATAGATATGATACATAAGATGCTAAGTGGTTAATCTATTGAGTATAACCTATTTATCATTGCTAAGTGCTAGATCTCAGTAATTGTTGCGATGCTCTATGCTTTCTATGAAGTGTATTAATGAATATATGTTATGAAATAACTGATGCTAAGTGCGTTGTAAGAAAGATAATCACAAATCTGTGTCCCAACTAAGGTTGCAGACACCTGAGTCCTTCAACCACCCCTGCCTCTACCTCGGGTGAGACTTCATCTACTTCGCACGTGTTGCTGAAAGGGCTAGTAGTTAGGGATTTGTTGGTGCGCTCTTGAGCATTGAACCCTGCATCTACCCCTGTGCCAACAAATGGTTCTGTTTTCGGGACCTGGAACTGTGATTGTTGGGAACTGAAGAAGAAGAAGCTTTGTGTGAAATAAGCTATGTGCGTAGATCTGTTGCCTTAGTGTGCAATGTTTTGTTTGACCTGTGGAGCTTTGTGCCAAGAAAGAAAGGTTAGATATGAAGAAGAGAGGTCAGATCTGAAGAAAAATAAGTCATATTTGTGAAGAAAGAGGTAATATCTATAAGCTTTGTGCTTTGATAAAGGTAAGAAAAGTTAAAAGTCTTAGATCTGGAAGCTTTGTGCTCTGTAGAAGTAAGATAAGTGAAATTGTTTTGTTTATAAATCATAGATCTAGGTATGTTTGATAGATTATATCCTATCTTTAAAACTAGGGCATTAATAGATGAAAAAAAGTTTGATATGAATATATCTAATAAGTATAGTGATATATACGTTATACCTATGCATAGAAATAATTTTGGGACTAACCAATGGATGTGGGATCCTAGAAAGAAATTTTTGCAGGCTAACCATTATGATCCTAGCACAGAGTACCTGAAAAGTTGGGGATCATTGAAGAGAAAGAGAGGATTAACTCTTTGTTACAATTGTAGAAGGCATGGACATCTTGCTAAGGAAGTCCCTGGGCGAAGACCCAGTTGTCTTTGTTGTAAGGCTATGGACCATGAAGTATTGGATTTCCCTAGAATGATTGCTAGGCTTGAAAAGATGAATATAGAGCAAGCAAGAGATCAAGAGACCAAGATTATAGAAGAAACACAGAAAGAATCAGAAAATATATTGCTACAGATGAGAGATACCTTGAATGACCATTGACATGTTAGGCTATCAGATATATTCAAGAAGAAAGAACAGATCGAAATGAGAATAGGAGACTTCAACATTGACTGTGTTTTGGATGAAGAAACACAGGTGAACATTATGACAGAAGGAACCTGGAAAGCTATCAGAAGACCTGAAATGACCCCTTCATTAGGAGGAATAGGGTTATTCATAGGAAAGCTAGTAAACCTATGTGGAAATCTCACTCAGATATCTATGAATGCTCATGGAGCTTTGACAGAAGAAGATTTTGAGATTGTTAAGTTCGTGGAGGACAACGCCCCGTTTACTATGTTACTTGGTAAACCTTGGATTGAGAAAGATCAAGATAGAAAATAGGAAGCAGAAAAGGACCTAGAACAACAAAGACAAGAGTTAAGAGACTTCTTGACTATAAGGATCACGCAGTTGATTGAAGAATGGGAGAACAGATCAAGGGTTCTTGACCCCAGGAACTTGGATGAAGAAGTTGACAGAACACTAGAAGAACCACAAAGGACCAAAAAATATGTTGGACAAGTAATACCCAAGGATCTNGGAAAGGGATGTCGGCCCTTGTTTAGGCCTTTTTCTATGTATAAATAGAGGTATAGTCCATGTAAGAAAGGAGGCCCTGTCTAATCAATGACTTAGTGCATAAGTTGGATCTATGTGATCAGAAATCTGTGTGACTGTAAGAGCTATGTGCATGCTGTAATAAGTGTTGAGTGCACAGGGTGTGAGAAGACTTAGTGGTTGGATCTACCCGGGGAAATAGGATCTAGCAAGTTGCGCAGATCTCTTTTCCTATGCGGAGTAAGGTTCATTGAAGCTCCGTGCTATAACTGCTTGACTGAGATAATATAAAGAAGACTTTGTGGATGTAGCCCTAGAGTGGGGGTGAACCACAGTAACTCTGTGTATTGTGTTGATGTGTTTGTCTCTCTCTTGCTAAGTGCTCTGATATGTTTATATAGATTTATTGATGCTTTGTGCTCATGAGATATGAATGCATGCTAGATAAGATGCTAAGTGCATAATCTATTGAGTATAGCATTTTTATCATTGCTAAGTTCTAGATATGAGTAATTACTGCGATGCTTTGTGCTTTCTGCGAAGTGTATTAATGAATGTATGTTAGGAAATAACTGATGCTAAGTGCATTGTAAGCAAGATAATCACAGATCTGGGTCCCAACTAAGGTTGCAGACACCTGAATCCTGCAACCACCCCTGCCTCTACCTCGGGTGAGACTTCATCTACTTTGTAGGTGTTGTCGAATGGGTCGGTAGTTAGGGATTTGTTGGTGTGCTCTTGAGCATTGAACCCTGTGTCTGTCCCTATGCCAACAAGCACACAGTTCCTTATACTCTGTACCAAAACGGATTTATTGAGTGGAAAACAGATCTCTAAAAGAGATGGCATCTTGCATGCTACATGCAAAGTCACTTCCACATATATTATGGGTCGAATCATTTAATTTTGCAACCTACATTCAAAATAGATCTCCCCATAGATCTATCAAGGATAATATCCCCTACGAGGCTTGGAGCGACCTCAATCTGGAAGTGACCCACTTCCGTATTTTCAGTTCACGTGCATGGGCCAAGATTCCCTATGCGAAGAGGAAGGCACTTGATACATAGAGAACATAGTGTATATTTGTTGGATACCCCAATGGTGTGAATGGTTAGAAACTCATTGATATTTCCTCGGACCAACTCATCATTGAGGGAAGTGTCCAATTTGAGGAAAGTGTCTCGCGTGTACCTCAACAGCCGCATGTAGACACTTTTATTCTTCCACCTGTCAGAGATGATGAGAATGCACATGGAAACTCTTCTCCAGATGACAGTTTTGATCTGGTGGATTCAGATGATACATATATAGAATCAGTGCATGCATATGCAGATGTAGAGCCAAAGTTGAGGCCCAAGTGGGCCAAGAATACTCTTCAGGATGTTGGAGATCTTGTTGGGGATCCAATTGATACTAGGAGGACCCGATCTTATTTCGATGAGCCTCCTCTTGCACTCACTTCCACTTAAATGATGCCACCCAAGAATATTTTCTTGGTTCAGTCTTCATATCCACAATCATATGGCGAGGCTACTGGAAATCCCTTTTGGTAATCCTCCATGCAGGAGGAGTACAACTCCCTCCTCGAGAACCATATTTGGGATATGGTTCCCCTTCCTTCAGGAAGAAAACTTGTCAGGTGTATATGGGTCTACAAGACCAAGAGCACATTGGATGGATAGGTTAGAAGATACAAAGCTAGGCTAGTTGCTAAAGGATTTCAACATGTTCATGGAATTGACAATGATGAGAATCATGTTCCAGTAGCGAAGATGGATTCCATACGTTTAGAACCTTCCATTGCGACAACCAAGGGATGGGAATTCCATCAGATCGACCTAAATAATGAATTTATTCACGACGATCTCTCTAAGGAGATCTATATGGAGTAGCCCCAGGGATTTGTGCAGGATTCATATTTGTTCTATCAACTGAATAAATCTCTTTATGGCCTCAAGCAAGCCCTGAGGGAATGGTATGCCAAGATGGACTCCTACCTGTTGTCACATAACTTTGTATGGTGTAAGTTAGACTTGAATGTTTACATGATCATGACGGTTGATTCAGTTCTACTCCTAGTTTTGTATGTTGATGATTTTTTTATCACTGGTTGCTCAACTTCAATGATTGCTACAATCAAGAGAATTTTGCATGACATGTTCTTGATGATGGACATGGGTCTGCTACATTTCTTACTTTTCCTTGAGATCATTTAGTATGCATCAGGCATCAAAATGTCTCAGGCCAAGTATGCACAAGATCTCCTTGAGATATTTCACATGACAGACTGTAATTATTCCCCGAATCCTTTCATATCAGGAGTCATACTTGAGGATGGAGGGGACACTCCACTGGTTGACAACACACTGTACATAAATCTAGTGGGGATATTTTTGTGTCTTGCACACTCCATACTAGAACTCTTCTATGTAGTTGGATCAGTCTCCAGGTTCATGCAGGAGTTGCATGAGCTACATTGGAAGGATGCAAAGTGTATCCTTCAATACATACATGGCACCAACACCTTTGGGATTCACTATGCAGCAGACTCTACATTGGACCTCTTCAGGTTCACTGATTTTGAATAGGTCGGCGATAGTATTGATCGCAAGCCCAAATCTGGTTACTCACTTAGTCTTGGTTTCGATCCTATATGTTGGTCGAGAAAGAAGCAGGATGTTATTTCTCTATCTTCAGTTGAGGCAGAGTACAGAGGGGTAGTTAACATAACCATTCAAGCTATGTGGCTACAATATTTTCTCACTAAGTTGGGAATTCAATTTCATCAGTCGATCATCATATGGTGTGACAACCAGACCACTCTGAAGTTCTACAGAGATCCAGATCAGAGGTTTCGGATGAAACACATTGATATCCACATGCACTAAATCCAAGACTTAGTACATGAGGGGATCAATGGCCTGTAGTTTTGTCCTTCAATAAAATAGACTGTAGACATCTTCACCAATACCTTCACTTAGCAGAAGTTCCATTCTCTATGCAGTTGTCTTGGAGTGAAGGACATAGTTTCCTAGCAACTGTCAGTTCTTCTTTTTACATACATTGTACTTTGAGGGGGGTGTTTTCCCATGAGGTTTTCCCTCTTTCCTCATTTATTTCAGTGTATATTTTATATTTGGGTACCTAACATGGCCTCATTGCCAGAACCCATTCTTTATTTTCACCATAGTGATGTTCAAGGGGGTGTTGGAGATACTTCACACACACCTAGGATATCTTTTTCCTAATGTTTTCCCTATGTTTATTAGTCGTTATTTAGTATTCTATAGTTTAGGGAGAATATTCTCTTCAGTTCACGCTTTAGTTTGATCAGTTGAGTGGAGTCCTGATGCCACATTGGGATTATCACCATGCAACATTGGGATCATCACCAACTAATGCGCATTGTCCTTAGGATCATCACCAGAATAACACATTACTCCTGATTCCCTAATCTCCTCCTCACTACACTCAATTTTAGTCAGTTAACTAAAGACTAAGAGGCCATTTAACTCAGACTAGGTGGCATTTCACTCCTGTAACTACCTGAGAGACTAGAATAGGTGGAAATTTACTCCTGTAACTGTTGGTGTGTGTCCATATCACTCTAGAACACCACTATGGTGCATTGGCTTCTCCTCCACTGTGCATTGTTTGAGTTATACATAGTATATCATGTGTAAATTATCATTCATTCATTTGGTTAATGAGATTCCTCCATTCTTTCTCTCCTGCTTCTCTTTTCTCATATTTTCTATGNGGAAAGGGATGTCGGCCCTTGTTTAGGCCTTTTTCTATGTATAAATAGAGGTATAGTCCATGTAAGAAAGGAGGCCCTGTCTAATCAATGACTTAGTGCATAAGTTGGATCTATGTGATCAGAAATCTGTGTGACTGTAAGAGCTATGTGCATGCTGTAATAAGTGTTGAGTGCACAGGGTGTGAGAAGACTTAGTGGTTGGATCTACCCGGGGAAATAGGATCTAGCAAGTTGCGCAGATCTCTTTTCCTATGCGGAGTAAGGTTCATTGAAGCTCCGTGCTATAACTGCTTGACTGAGATAATATAAAGAAGACTTTGTGGATGTAGCCCTAGAGTGGGGGTGAACCACAGTAACTCTGTGTATTGTGTTGATGTGTTTGTCTCTCTCTTGCTAAGTGCTCTGATATGTTTATATAGATTTATTGATGCTTTGTGCTCATGAGATATGAATGCATGCTAGATAAGATGCTAAGTGCATAATCTATTGAGTATAGCATTTTTATCATTGCTAAGTTCTAGATATGAGTAATTACTGCGATGCTTTGTGCTTTCTGCGAAGTGTATTAATGAATGTATGTTAGGAAATAACTGATGCTAAGTGCATTGTAAGCAAGATAATCACAGATCTGGGTCCCAACTAAGGTTGCAGACACCTGAATCCTGCAACCACCCCTGCCTCTACCTCGGGTGAGACTTCATCTACTTTGTAGGTGTTGTCGAATGGGTCGGTAGTTAGGGATTTGTTGGTGTGCTCTTGAGCATTGAACCCTGTGTCTGTCCCTATGCCAACAAGCACACAGTTCCTTATACTCTGTACCAAAACGGATTTATTGAGTGGAAAACAGATCTCTAAAAGAGATGGCATCTTGCATGCTACATGCAAAGTCACTTCCACATATATTATGGGTCGAATCATTTAATTTTGCAACCTACATTCAAAATAGATCTCCCCATAGATCTATCAAGGATAATATCCCCTACGAGGCTTGGAGCGACCTCAATCTGGAAGTGACCCACTTCCGTATTTTCAGTTCACGTGCATGGGCCAAGATTCCCTATGCGAAGAGGAAGGCACTTGATACATAGAGAACATAGTGTATATTTGTTGGATACCCCAATGGTGTGAATGGTTAGAAACTCATTGATATTTCCTCGGACCAACTCATCATTGAGGGAAGTGTCCAATTTGAGGAAAGTGTCTCGCGTGTACCTCAACAGCCGCATGTAGACACTTTTATTCTTCCACCTGTCAGAGATGATGAGAATGCACATGGAAACTCTTCTCCAGATGACAGTTTTGATCTGGTGGATTCAGATGATACATATATAGAATCAGTGCATGCATATGCAGATGTAGAGCCAAAGTTGAGGCCCAAGTGGGCCAAGAATACTCTTCAGGATGTTGGAGATCTTGTTGGGGATCCAATTGATACTAGGAGGACCCGATCTTATTTCGATGAGCCTCCTCTTGCACTCACTTCCACTTAAATGATGCCACCCAAGAATATTTTCTTGGTTCAGTCTTCATATCCACAATCATATGGCGAGGCTACTGGAAATCCCTTTTGGTAATCCTCCATGCAGGAGGAGTACAACTCCCTCCTCGAGAACCATATTTGGGATATGGTTCCCCTTCCTTCAGGAAGAAAACTTGTCAGGTGTATATGGGTCTACAAGACCAAGAGCACATTGGATGGATAGGTTAGAAGATACAAAGCTAGGCTAGTTGCTAAAGGATTTCAACATGTTCATGGAATTGACAATGATGAGAATCATGTTCCAGTAGCGAAGATGGATTCCATACGTTTAGAACCTTCCATTGCGACAACCAAGGGATGGGAATTCCATCAGATCGACCTAAATAATGAATTTATTCACGACGATCTCTCTAAGGAGATCTATATGGAGTAGCCCCAGGGATTTGTGCAGGATTCATATTTGTTCTATCAACTGAAGAAATCTCTTTATGGCCTCAAGTAGGCCCTGAGGGAATGGTATGCCAAGATGGACTCCTACCTGTTGTCACATAACTTTGTATAGTGTAAGTTAGACTTGAATGTTTACATGATCATGACGGTTGATTCAGTTCTACTCCTAGTTTTGTATGTTGATGATTTTTTTATCACTGGTTGATCAACTTCAATGATTGCTACAATCAAGAGAATTTTGCATGACATGTTCTTGATGATGGACATGGGTCTACTACATTTCTTACTTTTCCTCGAGATCATTTAGTATGCATCAGGCATCAAAATGTCTCAGGCCAAGTATGCACAAGATCTCCATGAGATATTTCACATGACAGACTGTAATTCTTCCCCGAATCCTTTCATATCAGGAGTCATACTTGAGGATGGAGGGGACACTCCACTGGTTGACAACACACTGTACATAAATCTAGTAGGGATATTTTTGTGTCTTGCACACTCCATACTAGAACTCTTCTATGCAGTTGGATCAGTCTCCAGGTTCATGCAGGAGTTGCATGAGCTACATTGGAAGGATGAAAAGTGTATCCTTCAATACATACATGGCACCAACACCTTTGGGATTCACTATGCAGCAGACTCTACATTGGACCTCTTCAGGTTCACTGATTTTGACTAGGTTGGCGATAGTATTGATCGCAAGCCCAAATCTGGTTACTCACTTAGTCTTGGTTTCGATCCTATATGTTGGTCGAGAAAGAAGAAGGATGCTATTTCTCTATCTTCAGTTGAGGCAGAGTACAGAGGGGTAGTTAACATAACCATTCAAGCTATGTGGCTACAATATTTTCTCACTAAGTTGGGAATTCAATTTCATCAGTCGATCATCATATGGTGTGACAACCAGACCACTCTGAAGTTCTACAGAGATCCAGATCAGAGGTTTCGGATGAAACACATTGATATCCACATGCACTAAATCCAAGACTTAGTACATGAGGGGATCAATGGCCTGTAGTTTTGTCCTTCAATAAAATAGACTGTAGACATCTTCACCAATACCTTCACTTAGCAGAAGTTCCATTCTCTATGCAGTTGTCTTGGAGTGAAGGACATAGTTTCCTAGCAACTGTCAGTTCTTCTTTTTACATACATTGTACTTTGAGGGGGGTGTTTTCCCATGAGGTTTTCCCTCTTTCCTCATTTATTTCAGTGTATATTTTATATTTGGGTACCTAACATGGCCTCATTGCCAGAACCCATTCTTTATTTTCACCATAGTGATGTTCAAGGGGGTGTTGGAGATACTTCACACACACCTAGGATATCTTTTTCCTAATGTTTTCCCTATGTTTATTAGTCGTTATTTAGTATTCTATAGTTTAGGGAGAATATTCTCTTCAGTTCACGCTTTAGTTTGATCAGTTGAGTGGAGTCCTGATGCCACATTGGGATTATCACCATGCAACATTGGGATCATCACCAACTAATGCGCATTGTCCTTAGGATCATCACCAGAATAACACATTACTCCTGATTCCCTAATCTCCTCCTCACTACACTCAATTTTAGTCAGTTAACTAAAGACTAAGAGGCCATTTAACTCAGACTAGGTGGCATTTCACTCCTGTAACTACCTGAGAGACTAGAATAGGTGGAAATTTACTCCTGTAACTGTTGGTGTGTGTCCATATCACTCTAGAACACCACTATGGTGCATTGGCTTCTCCTCCACTGTGCATTGTTTGAGTTATACATAGTATATCATGTGTAAATTATCATTCATTCATTTGGTTAATGAGATTCCTCCATTCTTTCTCTCCTGCTTCTCTTTTCTCATATTTTCTATGAAAATTGTGTATGGCATTTGCTAGCTAGATCTATTCTATATAGGTTCAACAAATTTGTAGGTACACTTTGTATCTACAACCCAAACAAAAGAACTCAAAGAGACTTATTCAATGTGCTAAATGTCCTAGCTCACCATCCTATATGTACATTTACATTTACAAATGTGGTTTGGCCTAGGGGTATTACATTCTCCTCCCCCTTATCTATGAACTATCCTTAGTGCATTATTTACACATGTATAGTCAAAATATTCAAAAATATGTGGGTACTCTTCCCTCATGGCATCTATTGATTTTTCAATAACCTAGGTTAAGCATGAAGTTCATTCCATTTTAGCATTTAACTTAACCATAGACAATAACGTTGCAGCAACCAAGATCACAAGAATAAACACCATGCACAAGAACACAAGAAGTATTATGGGAAACCCTTCTCAACAAGGGAAGAAAACCCAACCAAATCCTTTTCTATATTCTTTAAAAGAAAKACCTTCACCACCAAGAAAGACCTAGCACACAAGAGGGTTCTCAAACCCTAGAAGACTAGCGCCCAAGAGAGGTGGGCACCTTTCCCAAGAGGATGTACTTTCTGAAATTTCCAAAATCACTTGAAATATGTGATTCCACAATGGAGAATCTACCTTTACTTATACTAAACTGAACCTGTCAACAGAGGTGTCTATTGGCACAACAGGGCCGACCTCACTAGCTTATAATATAATTAATATTAACCAGATTAATTATCTTATACATTTATTACTAATCACATTAAGGTGGGACCGACCTGTACCCTTTTCATTACAATTAAGGTTACAGGTGGGTCTAACTCTTGAAAAATATAGCAAGGGATTTGATACACCCACTAGTGCTCATCCACTAGGGGCACATCCATAGGGATGTCCATATCTCTGGCTCACTACATTACATAGAATAACCATATCTTCACATGTTCACATGTGCTCGTCCACAAGAACATCCACTCTATAGATCTTCCTTCCCACTTCCTCACACAAGAGAATCATCTGGAGTTTTTCATCAAATCTGTTTCTCAGAGGAGACTAATACATCATCTTCATTTTTTCTCACATGACGATGCACCCAGCACTTTGGGATTTCACATGTTCACCTTGTGCTCAGCCACATGCATGTCTAACTCAATAGATCACCTTTCCCCCTGGACAATCATCTGGAGTTCTTCTCAACTCTTTGGATGGAGGAGGTCATCTCTACATTCCAGCTCTATCTCAGGTAGGAACCACTTACCCTTCTTAGGGTATTTCTCTTAGGTTTGTAATCTGGATAAATACTCACATAGTTGCAATGATCCACATCTCATAGGTTTCTAAGCTGGAGAATGTCTCACATAGATGCAATCATCAACTCTCCCTCTCAGCTAGAGAGGAATTCTTCATCATGTCAAGTCTCACACAGATGTATTCTAAATTTTTCTTGGTTGGAGTCATCAATACTCCCTCTCAACAAGGAAGTCATTCTTCACCAATTTAGTTTCGTGAATATGTCTACAATTTTCTCATGTGTAGGAAGGTACTGCATGTGTAAGATTTTCTTCTGCATCATATCTCTAATATAAGAATATTTCATCTCATCATGTTTTGATCCCTCAGGAAACACTAGGTTCTCAAGGATCTTTATTCACAGCTCTTGGTTATCATCATAGGATCCATATCATGGTCAAGTAAATATGTTAGAAGCTTGTGAAGCCACATTGCTTTACACACTCACTGCTATATATTTTTTCTCTCTGGTAATCAAGGTCACAAAGTTTTTTTTCCTGGTGCATTAGGAAACCATGGGAAACTTTACGGTAAGACATCAACCAAATGTGATTTTTCAGTCCACTATAATTTCTGCTCAATCTGAATTGGCATAATCTGCAAACTCAAGTTCACACTGGAGGCATATTTCAGGCCATATCCAACTTTGCCTTGTATATATCTCAATACATGTTTTGATGTTGTCTAGTGAGTCTATCTCAGTTGACTCATGAAGTGACTAAGCACACTTACTGCATGGMATTAGTCAAGTCTGGTGTTAACCAGATACATCAATGATCCAATCAGTTGTGGATCAGTCTTGTCTGAATCATCACAAATCTTTTTCTTTAAATCAATCATGGTGGATTTTKCATTCTTATCATACTGAAMTTCTTTAATATTTTCACTGTATATTTTCCTTGACTCAGGAAAATCTCATCGRTCCTCTGTCATACTTCTTGTCCCAAGAAGTAGTGCATCATACTCAAATTCTTCATCTCAAATTCAGAAGTCAAGGATTATTTGTATCTAATAACAAGACCTTATGAATAAGTCATCAAAATCAAGCTCTCATCACCAACACTGTAATAATATAGGTTTGGATCAACAACACTTTTGATGAAATCCAAACTCATCAAGAATCTATMTATCTAATATAGTTTCCAACTCATGGATGGTAGTATGGATGGAAGTGTATAGGGTTTTCTAGATCAAGTGTCTCATCATAGACAAATCCCTCTGTTTGTGAGAAACTTCTGGCTATAGATATTGTTTTTTATTTCTCGACACTTCCATCAGTTGCATGCTTGATCTTATAGATCCACTTGGAAGTTACCACAGACTTCCCTTTTGGTCCCTGAATAATATCATATACATCATTATTTAAGCTATATTGGTATTATTCTATTATGCCATCTTGCCATACTTGTTCTCCTGTTGCTTCTCTAAGACAAGGAGGTTCAACATCAATGAAGTGGCTCATGACTGAAGGATAGCTCGAAAATCTCTTTTTCTTTCTTGGGATGTGCCTTGAGAGGCTTGTATGTTTCTCTGCCTCTTCCAGAGTGAGTCTAGGTAGGCCTTTTATTCCCTATTGCAATATCTCTGAACATATCCACTGGAGAAATTGGATCAACTGTAATAATGTTTGTCTCCCTCTGAACTGCTGAAAGGGGAGAAGGTATTGTCTCATTGTTAATATCCATCTAATATTCTATGGGTATTTGAAATACTATCTCTTCTTCAAGGACAACGTCTATGCTTGTCTCAATCTGTCTCTAACCAGGGATGTTGATCTAGAATTTCTTTGAAGATTCATTGTATCCTTTCTTCATAAAGGATCTAGCTTGGACTTCTTCTCTTTGGGTACATGAAAAATACACTGGGCACCCAAATAAATTGAAGTGTTCAATCTTAGGCTTCATTCAGGTGAATACTTCTTCGAAAGTTAAGTTTTTCAAAGTCTGGTGAAGACTCTTGTTCTGAAAATCTACTCTGTCATGCATGCTTCTGCCCATGGAATCATAGAAGGATTTTGATCATGCATTATTGCATTCGTTTCCTCAATGATAGTTCTATTCTTCTTCTTTATTTAAATAGTTTTTAATCCCTTTGATTCAAGTGGCTCCCTCTGAAGGATAAACATCTTCCTTTGTTGTTAACCTATATGGGGCAAGTAAACAAGAGGGACCAAAAC
>JZKD02S2186020.1:22856-34084 GCA_000966675.3 Picea glauca
GTGAGTCCAAGCATCATTATGAACTTCTCAAATTTTCTCTTCCAAGTTCTTTGGTGAAGATGTATGAAATTTTCTCATTTATGGAACAATGTCTCAAGTGAATAGTCTTGGTCTCGATAGGATATAGAATTAGGTGATACATTGTGTTGATGTACTTAGTTCAATTATGGAATATAAGGTTATTGGCCAAATTTATTGCATAAGTATTGTCAACTAGAAGAGGAGTAGAAATTACTTGTTTCTCCTACAGATATTCAAGTATTTTCCTGAGTCACACAATCTCCTTTGTCAATTCTGCAGCCGCCACATATTATGCCTTTGTTATAGAATCTATTGGAACTAATTGTTTGTGTGATCTCTAGGATATAGTTGTTGATCCAAGACTCATCAGATAGCCTGAAGTTGATACTTCAGTTTCCTTATCCCCAAAAAAGTATGAATTAGAATATCTAATCAAATTGAAGTCATCTACCTTAGATTACTTGAGTCCAAAATCTTGAGTTCCTTTCAAGTATTTTAGAACTATTTTTCCAGGAGACCAATGTCCTTCACAGGATTTTGCATGAACCTGGAAAGAATCCCAATAATAAATGAAATGTCTAGTCTAGTTGTAGTAGGATAGATAAGACTTCCCACAAGTTTTCTATACTTGGTTGCATATTCAAATTCATCCCCTTCTTTTGATGTGATTTTCAAATTTTGTTCCATTGAAGTAGAAACGGGATTGCACACAACCATGCCAAACTTGTTGAATAGTTCTCCAATGTACTTCTTATGGGATATGAATATGTAGCTTGGATTTTGAATCACTTTAATGCCCAAATAGTAGTGAATATGTCCCAAATATGTCATCTTGAAGCCTTTCTTCAACTCTTTCTTTATGGATGCAATGTAGCTCTCATTGTTAAATGTTTCAAAATCTTGTGATTTATATTTCAGCAAGTACACCCAACGCATCCTTGTGTAATCATCAATAAAAGTCATGATGTATGTGTTTCCATTTGCAGAAGGAACAAGCATTATGCCACACAAATCAGAATGAATCAATTAAAGTTTTCTACATGCTCTGGAAGTAGAATCATGAAAGGGTTGTTTGTTGTGTTTTCCAAGGATACAAGAATCACATTGCTTCAATTTCCTAGGAATAGTAGGAAAACTAGAAACACCATTCTTTCTCAACAAACAAATATTGTCATAATTAATATGGCCAAATCTAAGATGCCACAAAAGACTATATGGCATTATACCTAATTCATGATGAGAGAGGTATGCAACATTTTGTGTATTGGTAGATGTCCCATTCAGCTTTACCAATCTTCCATCTTCCATTCTAGTCACAAAAAACATGTTATTGGAATCCTTTAATATTTCAACTTTGCCACCAATCATATGAACAAAGTGGCCTTGTTGTCTGATGTGCACCAGGGAGAGAAAGCTCCTTTGCAGCTCAGGAATATAGAGTACATTTTGTAGAAGAAAATTTGGGAGTCCATGCAGCTTAATCCTAATGGTTCCAATTACCAAAGGTTTGATACTGTATTTTTCTGCAAAATACACTATGTCATCTACTTTGTCATCGAAATCTTCTAAGAAATCCAAAATTTCATGTGGGGGTTCGTGTCTATGTCAATAATCCATGCATATCCCCAAGAAGCAATTGAAGAATTAAATAAATCTTCAGTTACTCCTACATTGCAATGGGAAACTATGTAATGAGTAGGTGTTTTTCTTTCCACCAGTTCTAAAGTTTTACCTCTATCTTGTTTCTGACTCTGTATTTCTTCTTTGATCTTCTTCCATGGAACTCTTTAGTTGGTAGCTTCATGTGACCCATTCATTCCGCAGTGAGTACAATGAAGGTCAATTTTTTTAAAGAGATTATGCCAACCCCCCTTTTCTCTCATCTTGTTATTTCCACATCATTTCATTTCTTACTTGATAGATGAAAACAAGAAATCTTGGTCATTACAAGAAGTTATCATTAACCTCGATACTCATTAGTCTGGTGGATGATGATTACAATGCATGCATTGAAGGTAGTGCATGAGTGCACCCATTTTTGAAAAAAAAATCCTCTAAGATTTTCAAAACTCCTTTACATTCTTGTAGTTCTTACAAAGCAATGCAACATATGTTTCCTTGGCCTTTGTTCTGGATGAACCAATGATTATTCTGGATATCTTAACTATTTTTTATATAAACTTTTCACCAAGAGACCATATAGATATGGATTTCTCCTTGTGTGGATTCAACACGAGCAAGAAGAATGGGAGAAGTCGATTTGCAGAAGGAGAATCTCTTTATCTTTCTCTTCTCTAGTGACAAATTGAATACCTGTGTCACATTTCACATACATAATTTGAGTGTGAGAAGACCAAAATTGTGTGGTTACCTGGATGTATTGTGGGAAGCATAAGTTTTGATTTTGAGGGAATAATGAGTTATATGGGAAACATGAGTTTTTAGGTCGAGGTCGTAGCGATGTGGTTTCTCTTTTGATTATTGTGGTTCTATTCTCATGAAAGGATGTAACGATTTCAATTACCCATGTGATGAGTAGAAGAAGGTAGTCCACATATTGATATTTTGATACCAGTGAATATTGGATACCATCAATTACTAAAAATGAATAGTTACTGACTTAAATGTGTGAGGAATGTGTGGGAACATGTATAAATAAACCCTAGTGTGAAACATTGATAAGACACAAGATTTCTATTTCTATATGTGTAAAGTATGGCATGCATAGAATAGTCGATGGGTTGGTCTTTAATGCAGGTCCACGCAAAGAATATACATGGAAAAAAAAACCTTAGAAAAAACCCAGTCGAGCTAACATAAATTGTTGGAGCACAAATTAGGGTTCCACATACCCTAACATAAACTATAACGTGTGGCATGAATGACTGAAGAGACGAAACACAGATAGAGAATTGAGAAGAGAGAGGGAAAATCCACTAGAATACAGAAGTACTGGCAGGCGCAGAGACGTGTTTCATTCTATGGAAATGAAACACCCATACAAATATTCGTGGAGTTAAACCATAGATCTGATACCACTATCAAGCCAAGGATGGAATTAAACATAATTCCACACTTGGTGTGTTATGCATTAGCTTCTAGGTTAATAAATACATAAAACAATGGGGATTGGTCTTCCCCAACAAGTGACCAATCCTATCACCTAGGGCTCTTCATATTTACAACACATGTTACAAGTAATGCAATCCAAAGGATTACATGTTAAACAATAACAATATCAAGTCTAATTTCCTTAACTTAGACAACCATATATGTGTGTCTCTCCAATAAAGACCTCAAAACAAGGCCCCAATGACCCAATATTGCATGAATCAGTTTGGCTTAGCTTCATGAAAAAGGTGTTCCCTTGAAGCCAACAATTAATTTGATACCAATTTTTAAACCTAGAGAGAAGCTTGCAACAAATGGAGAAGAATCTATAACACAAATATATTCAACATAAAGATGAAATACAAAATAATAGAACAAATATAGTAAAGAAGTACAAACAACAACATAATAGTTTTTCTCACTAGGGACAAATGATTGTATACCTTGTTGTTTTCTTTTCTTTTATAAAGAATGTAAAAACATAGAAACAACACTACCCTATTTTAGTAAAAGATCAATCATGCCATGAAATGTAGTGTTTTTTTTTATAATTTTTTTTATTTCGGGTATTATATTTGATTCAAGTTTTTTAATTTGATTTTACAGTCACTTGTATAAGAGTGTCTCTCTTAAAAATTAAGAAGTCATTTCATGACACTGATAATGTTTTGTATGATTGGATTAATGGTTCATCCAACAACCACTACACTTGGCGGGGTGTTACATGCAACAATGTCACTGTAGTAAAATTGAAAGTTGGTCTTTTATTTTTCCTATAACTAGCTTGTAAACCTAGCATTCCTTGAATATGTTATATTGGAAATCAAGAATATTGTCCTTGGGTACTTAAGTATTTTCTTCCACCAAGAGTTCTTTTAGTTATGATTCCATGGTTACTTCATATTTTTGTATTTTGTCCCTATTTTTGTTGTGTAGGAACCTTTCTGATTTGAACCTAGGTGGAGAAATTTCACCAATGATTGGAAATCAAAAGATTCTAGAATTAGTGTATGTAACTTCGTAGGTTTAATATATTGATTTTAATCTTTGGAGCTATATCCATTTAATATTATTACTATGGTTTATCATGAGAGGTTAGAGGGACTTTATACATGTTGTTATTGTAGAAATATCACCTGTACGTTAAATTAGATCTCCCTAGGATCTTCTTATTGATCTCGGATAGATATTGGGCATAGATTTATAATGGTCTCCCTAGATGCAAGTAAATTATTTTCCTTTTAACCAAGAAGGGCGGTTTCCATACCTTTCAATCGATGGTTGTCTTCGTGTATCTGGCTGATGCAGATCCTGTTATCTAGATCTAGCTCCTACAATATGCTTCCTACACACAAGGAGCCAAACAACTACCAATCTACTATTCCTATAGTGCTATGAAAATAAAATCCACAAGATCTATCATGATCTATTAATCGTGAGACAAAATATATATTATACAATTGAATCGAACAATGTATATAGGGGGGGAAAAAATATCCATTAATGAAAATGAAAGAAATACATCAATGCTATCATACATTTATATGTATATGCATTCCCCTTTTGCTCCTTGCTCCTTGTTCCTCCTCAACTTCTTAATCAAACTAGGAAATCTGATTGTGGTTGTTGTGAATGGAGAAGCACCCCTATAAATTAACAACATTAATTTGCAAATTATTCTTCCTCTTCTTGCTCAATATTTTCCTTCTTTATGTAGATCCTTGGGAGAGGCTTGGGAGAGCTTCTAGATCTTCTAGATATCAATGGAGACTCCTAGGCTCATGCCATGAAGATACAACTCATCCCTCGCTTACCTCTTTGTAAATTAGTGAATCTAYAAGTTTGGAGAGGTCATCGTGGGTTACATCGTAGCTAACCCATGACTAGTCACTTGTTGTCCTAKGTGTGACAAGGGATTGTCCCCAAAAATGACCAAAATCCTAAGCTAGATATGTGTATTGGCTTTCATCTTCTGCTAGATTCCCCTCTTTCCATATAGGGTGGAATTAAGGCTATAATAGATGCCCCCTAATGTGTGAGGTTAGGAAAGGAATGGATGTTCGAAACACATTACAGTAAAATAGTGTCCATGTAAGATAGGATGAGGAGAGAGAAARGGAGTTTTGGAGGTCAAAGAGTACCTAAAATAAAACACCAAGGATAAATGTATATATAGACCATCCCCTAGGTAGAAATACTCAGACTCCGAMGAGCATGGCCACCAAACAATACACTACGAATCCATGACATGAAATGCAATAYCGTGGCCATGAAAGAATACAACGTTGATCCATTCCATCAATAAGAGCATAGCCAAGATACTATACAATTTGGATCTATGTCATAAATATGATCATTTCCACCACCAAATACAATGTGGATCTATATCACATCATATACATCAAGAATGCAATAAGAAATGAGGAGAGTGCCCCCTAAGTCTTTAAAGTACTCATATACAAGTGATATACTCCATCGTTGTAACATCCCCAATTTAATCCCCAATTTAATTAATACTTATGTAGATATAATGTGTGTGGCTACAGCCAAAGAAATGTAATATGAGAATTGTATTTCCTTGTTTTATTAATAAAATGTGATGCCAACTGCTAAGGGGAACATGGACAAGTGATGGGGGCTGAATTAATCCACAAGAGAGGGGAGTGTCTAGGATAATGGCCAAGAGGGGACCAAAAGAGAAATACCCATGTATATTAATTCAATCCATTTCCTAAATTTGCTATTATCTATATGAACCTTCAAATTTTTTATTGAGTATTCCCAAAGCCAACCATTGAATACATGTAAGAAAGTGGGTGTGAGTGTTCACATCCCAAAGTTATGGGGAACATGGGGGTTGAGTAAAATCAGTTTGGGGAAGAGTGTGAGTCAAGAAAGGAAAGCCAAAGGGGGGAAATTTGTATGGGTTGGGGAAAACAATTTTACACATTGATATTTTTTGCATGAGAAGAAAGTAGAGAGCAAGAAAGAAAGCTTGGAGATGGTGCAGTTATGGAGGTTGAATTTTAGAGTAAGATGGAGTGTATTTGGAGTTTTTTGGAGCTAGAAACTAAAGAACCAAGTTGTCAGGCATGAAGAGTAAACTCTTGACTGAGTCACACTAAAACACCACGTGTTTTTTGTTGTTTTCTGGTAGTTTTCCTAGCAGCAGGTTCCCTTGAGTTCCCAGTTGAGAGATTCCTAGCTACCTGTGCCAGAGAGACCCTGATAAATGAATGGGACGATTGAGGGGCTAATATCAGTGAAGGGTAACATTCCTTGGGTTGGGTAGGTCAAGAGGAAGAGAGTTGGTTGAAAATTAGGATAGTTGTAGGAAGATATCAGTGGGTTGTGAGTTTTTTTGTGTTGTGAGTGGACAGTGAGAGACCACCGTCTTTTATGTATTACTAGACTCAACTTGGGGGTGAATGGCTATTGATATTTGGAACATTATGTCAATGGTTAGGTGGAACGTCTATCCCAAGCAGTTGGTTGCACCACATAATTAAAAGATACGTGTTTTATCTTGTTGTTATGTTATTTTTATGTGTATAATTGTTGTGTATGAACTTTGTGTATGAGATTTCTTATATGTTGTTGTGTTTGAGTTACTAGTTTCATTTCATGATCATTTAGTATGTTTTAGATGCACATAAATAATGGTAACAATTAGCAATTAAATATGGTTGAAATTCATAGATGTAAGCTACAGGAAATCAATTAGTTGTAAAAAGAATTAAATTAGTTAACATAAATCTAAATTTTATGAGTATTCTACATTGTAATGTCCCTTGATTGGGATGGGGGGTGTTACATTATGGTATCATATCCTATGGTTCAAACACTGGGCTTGGATGGGATTGAATCAGATTGAATTGGTGAAATTCGTTGTTGCAAATTTTGTTTGTGACAGATTTGGGAAAAAATAGAGAATTTAGAGAGAAATCCCCAAATTCGTGGGAAAATATTAGTTTGAATGAATTCAAATGATTTAAGAAGCTTAATGGAATAGAGTGGTAAAGTTTCATATCGAAATTTGACCCAAAATGGTCGAAAATCAAGTTTTACTAGCCATCTGTAGAGTTACAGGTAGGTTGGTGAATTGACGGCCGAGATTTCTTTTGATGTTAAGATTGACAAATGAGATTCACTATGATAAATTAAAAAATTTGTAATGTTTTAGTCGTTTGAAAGGTTGATAAAATCGAAGGATAGGATTCATTTCAAGGGGTTTTGAAATATATTAGATCAATGGCTTAGATTTGTCAGGGTTTTTGGTCTAAAATTTCGAAGCATGGAAATTCTCCAAGAGAAATTGTCGATGGTCGATGGTCAGGTCATCCAAAATGGCAAAGATTTTGGTTCATCTAAAGGACATTGTTGACCATCGATGGCCAACAATCAGCATCAGTAGAATCTTGTGAATCATTTTCAATTGCCGACAGAAATCATCAATGGTTGATGGACCGGTGGTTGGGCATAGGTGAATTTGGTGAAGAGTTTTGAATCAAGAAAGAAACGACATTTATGATGAGCATGTCAATGATTGAATGTTAGGTGATTTGGAGAGGTGTTCGATTCGTCCAATAAAATCAGTTGATGGACAATGAAGGAAATAGGGTGATGATGTGTCATGCCACATCAACATCCATGTGTCATGTCACGTCAGTGGTTGCCACATCAACCAACATAAGTGGTTAATGGTTGGTGGTGAGGTCGGTTGATTTGGGGAAGTGTTTTCAAAAATTGTTAGGGAACGTCATTCGTTGATGGGTCGATGGTCGGGCATGAACTGAATTAATAAAGAGTTTTCATTCACCAACAAATATCGTCGATGATCGATAGTCAAATCAACGAATTTAGAGTTGTGTACAAATCAGTTTTTGAGGAAATGGGTCAATGGCCTACGATCGTGTCGATGAATCAAGAAAAGTGTGTTGCGTGCCCAAGGAAGCACGCCAGTCGTCAATGGTCGATGTAGCACAGATCAATGGCTCAAATTCCATGTGATTTTAGATCAATGGTTCATATTTAAAGGGTTTTTACAATAATAAAATAGAAATTTTGATGTGAATTTTTATGGATTTTGAAGGCCATTAACTTGTGGGGCATTTTTTAGGCCCTAAACGACATTTTTATCCAATCAAAACCCATGTGAACAGAGTGTATGAGTGTACCAAGGTACTTTTGGAGATACTTCACACACACCTAGGATTTATTTTTCCTAAGGTTTTCCTTATGATTATTATTCATTATTCAATCTCCTATAGTTTAGGGAGAATATTCTCTTCAGTTCACACTTCAGTTTGATCAATTGAGTGGAGTCTAGATTCCACATTAGGATTATCACCATGCATCATTGGGATCATCACCATATAATGTTCATTGTCCTTTGGATCATCACCATACTAGTGCATTACTCATGATTCCCTGATCTCCTCCTCACTTCACTATGTTTCAGTTAGTTAACTGAAGATTGAAAGACTAGTTAAGTCAGACTAGGTGGCAATTCACTCTCATAACTTCCTGAGAGACTAGACTAGGTGGAAGTTTACTCCCGTAACTGATGGTGTGTGTCCATATCACTCTAGACCACCACTATGGCACATTGGATTCTCCTCTAGTGTGCATTAGTTGATTTTTACAAAGTATATCATGTGTAAATTATCATTCATTCATTTGGTTAATGAGAATTATTCCATTATTTCTCTTCTTCTTGTCTTTTCTCATATTTTCTCTGCAAATTGTGTATGTCATTTTCTAGATAGATATATTATGTGCAGGTTCAACACATTTACATGGTATCATAGCCAAAGGACTACTAGGGAAAAGACACAATAGATTATTTTTGCAAGTACCAAAGATTGAAGACAACGAAAAAATGGAATTTCCAAAATAATTCATTCTTACACCGTACAATTTATTAGCATGGAAGGAGAAGATGACCTTGCATCTTCAAGGTAGACAATTATATAGGTTAACCATGAACACAAAGGCCGAACCCACATTAACCATAGAAAAATCAAGGTATATAAATCGAATGGATGAAGCGTTTGGAACTATTTGCAGTCTCATTTCTCCTTAACTCCTCTTTCACATATCCTCATGTAAAAACCCCAATGAAGCCTAGACCACCATGGAAGGGATTTTTTTCAAATAGGACGAGATGAGGGGAAACATTCTCGAGGTGGAATTTCTCACTTTGGATCCAAAAACCTTCGAAAAACTCCAAGATTTATTTACCAAATATAAGGATTTGTTGTTGAAAATCAAGGCTTGCAGGGTTGATAAATCCAAGGAGGAGAAACAAATAGTTCTTACCATTCTCTCCAAACTTGGTCCAGAATAATCAATGTTTGTATCTACATTTCATTTAGTTAGGCTCACCTCTTGAGCCACCTGGAAAATTCCCTCTCTTGAGGCCTTTATCAAGTCTCTGATAGAAGAGCAGAACAAGCTCATCAATATGGGAAAATCAAAGGCCCAAAGGTGCATGTACTTATTGTGCAAGATGGTAGAAGTCATCAATATCATAAATCTAAATAAAAAGATAAAAGGAAAGCACATGAAAATCCAAAGAAGGAAGGGTACTCAAAACCATTCAATGATGCTTCCAGATCCAAAGGTGGAAAGGGAAGAAAATGGGAGAAATGCACTTACTACCATAAAGGGTTCCATCCATAATCTACATGTATGAAGAAACAAATAGATCAAATGGGCCAAATAGTTCATCAAAACAACCTTGGATATCGCATCCCCGAGGTTTCCAAGAATAAGAAGCCTGAAGATTAGAATCCCATGAAAGGAAATTCTAGCCATGCTTTGATTACCATCAACTCCTCTCCCGATTCTTGGTTCATAGATTCAGGTGCATCACACCACATGGAAGCCACAAAATAAGTCTATTATTCATTGGATGCATGAAAAGGTCCTTCTATTCTTATGGGGGACAACTCTCCAGTCGAGGTCCTTCACAAAGGAATAATTGAACTCCCAAACGGAAGCTTCAAGAATGTGCTACACATTCCCAAAATTTTCGTCAATCTTCTCTCCATGTATCATATGAAAAAATCTGGCACCAGAAAGAGAGTCATATTCACAACTAATGCAGTGGATATGTGCGACATGAAAATTGATTCTAGAGTTGCTACTGGTGAGGTAAATCATCAATCTAGACTCTACAGATTTTATGAATTTATTGAACCAGATTCTGCATTACTGCTTACCGATGCTTATGAAAGCAATAGGATATGGCACGAAAGGTTAATACATTTAAATTTCATATGTATGCAACAACTTAAAAAGAATGAAATGGCTGATGGTCTACTTGACATCCACTTCTCGAAAGGAATTTGTGAGGGATGTGTTCTTGGAAAAAACCCTCGATAAATTCAACAAAAGAAAGACTTAGAAGGATTCCTTTCCTTTAGATCTGATCCATAGTAACCCCATGGGCCATTTTCCACATCCATAAATTAGTAAATCAAGGTATGTGCTCATTTTTTTGATGATTTCTCATAATTCACATGGATTTTCTTTCTCATGCAAAAATCATAGGTATTTCAATACCTCAAAGATTTCAAAGCTCTTATTGAGACACAGTCAAGAAAGAAAATCAAAGTCCTCCGAATAGATAGCGGGGGATAGTATGTCAACCATGAGATACATAACCTTTTTCATGAGGTCGAGATTCAGTTGCAGAACTATTGGCCCTCGACCAAGTTTTGAGGAATATTTGGTCATAGTTTACCATTTGGTACTTCGACTACTTGTCGAAGACGACACACATGGCGAAGCTGAGATCACGGGATCTCGCCACCTTTTGTGGAACCTTTTTGGGTTTTTTGCTAATATTGTAACGGGAAAGGGATGTCAGCCATTGTTTAGGCCTTTTTCTATGTATAAATAGAGGTCTAGGCCATGTAAGAAAGGAGGCCATGTCTATTCGATGGCTTAGTGCATAAGTTGGATCTATGTGATCAGAAGTCTGTGTGACTGTAATAGCTATGTACATGCTATAATAAGTGTTGAGTGCACAGAGTGTGAGAAGGCTTAGTGCTTGGATCTACCCGGGGAAAGAGGATCTAGCGAGCTGC
>JZKD02S2186031.1:13003-41175 GCA_000966675.3 Picea glauca
TTCTAAACTAACCAACCTATGACTCATAGGCTTAATACTATGCATGGCATAAGGGAAGTTGAAGTTAACGAGAGTTGATGCATATTTAATATAAGTAGTTTAACTATTATCCGACCTTAGACTTAATAATTAATAGCGTGGAATTTTGTTTGTGGGATAAGGTATTCTCTTCGCCCAACAATTTTATTGGTAAAGTCTATGGAGGTATACATACCCTACTCCTCTCTGGATTTGAACTTGTGATCTCTTAGGAAGAAACACATGTTCTTAACTATTAAGCCCACTCAGGTTGTATAGGCCCATTCAAGTTGTATACAACCTATCATTATAGGGTTAAAACTAATCCAATAAGTCCACATACCAAAATTCACAAGTCCACATACCAAAGTTCACATGGCTACACTACTTTGAAAATTACATTGCATGATGTTTGGTACAGTTATGGGCTCGAGGCTCTGAGACATTTCGAAAATGGCGACTCTTCTCTATCACTCGCTTCCAATGTTTTGGACGTTTTTTTGGAGTTCTTTCTGTGGATTCTCTAGTAAGGAGGGTAGTTTCCCTCACTGTGAATTACTGTCGAACATACCCTTTACTGGAACATAGTGAACTCTCCACAGGATAGGCACGAGGTTTTATACCACCTCAACGAATTCGGGGTTCTCTGTAAGTTGGGCCTGTTAAGTTTTTTCAAAGAAAAACTCTCTTTTCGCTGTACATAAAGCGAGGTCGGTGTTATTCTCCTTTTTTTCTGTTTTTTTTTTTTTTCTATAGCTATCTTTACCTTGAATCATTTTGGTAAATTGGTTATTCTTTTGTTTTTCTTTAGTTAAAAGAATTGAATCATTTTGATAAATTGGTTATTCTTTTGTTTTTCTTTAGTTACAAAAATTACTCCTCTAATTTTTTTCTTAATGCGTTTTTCACCCTCAACATTTTTTTGTTTATCCCCCTAAAATTTCTTCTACAAAGAATTGGAAATCCTTTGTAAGAATTGATCCCTCACGCATAGAGTTTTCTCTCTCGGCTTTTACCTTGGCGGTCTACGATAAGCTCTAAAAGGTTTTTTGTCAATGTCGAGGCTATATCTTGCAGTCTCGTATTTGTATGAGGGTCGAGTGACAAGATAATAACATAGTTTTCCATCCCTTGTGTCATATGTTTAGC
Organism: Picea glauca; assembly: GCA_000966675.3. Classification (NCBI taxonomy): domain Eukaryota; kingdom Viridiplantae; phylum Streptophyta; class Pinopsida; order Pinales; family Pinaceae; genus Picea; species Picea glauca. Next base: position 14,171 of record JZKD02S2186031.1, read on the forward strand.
TCGTGTCCTATTAATCCCTCTGAGTGTTTTCCTTAGTATTCCATATACTAAACGCTTATGAAGAAGAGGTTATTTCCTGAGTATTCCATATACGTTTGTGTATGTATAACTTAAATTTATTTATTTATACAGAGGACCTCCATTAACGTGCATTCATTATGTAAATAAGTCATAAGTATTAAACTTTGATTTTAAATTCCTTTCGAGAAATTTGTTTAAATGTTAAAGGTGGGTCCTTCTATTATGAGGGAACCCATCAGATATGAGAGGGAGTTCGTCGTTTCATTATTTTGCTGACCGATCCAATTCCAATCCAACCTCCACTATCCATTTTTTTTTCTAACAAAAATCATTGGCACACCCCACAGTGATACACTTAGACGTATAAGGCCCAAATCCAACAACTCCTTCAATTACATATTCAACTCCTCTAATATTGGTGTCGACATCTAATATGGAGTTCTTGTAATAGGTTCAATTCCATATTTCAAATCTATGGTAAACTCCAATTCTCTTTCTAGCAAAAAACCTAGTAATTCCTCGACAAATACATCGTCAAACTATGATACTACAGGAAGACTTTCTAATCCTTTTGTTTCCCCATTTTTGTCAAGTGCTAAGTTGGTGTATAACTTACACCCTTTGTGCATACTTTTCTGTAATTGTAAGGAAGAAATAAACCTCAACGACACTCCCTAGTTTCTTCCTACAATTACTCTACTTTGTCCCAAATCATTTGTCAAACTTAACCATTTCATCTTGCAGTTAAGTATCGCATCGTGCAATTCTAACCAATCCATCCCGATCACTATATCGTAAGATCCCAAGATTGTAACATACATGTTTACACTTGTCACGTTAGTTAATGTTACAATCCTTCACTTTTCCTCCAACCTTTTTCTTGGCACTCGATGCCATTTCAACAAGTCTAAACTCATCTTGTTCGACTACCTTTACCTTAATTATTTTAAGCGTAGCACTAGATATAAAAATTTCAGTAGCTCCTGGATCTATTAAAACACTAAAATGTTGATCAATGATCATACCTAATGTCTCAACCATCGTGGATTGATGCTCAGCTGGACAGTTATTCATCGCTTCATGTATCATGTGGGCCTTACCCAAATCTCCAACCGTCGTAGGTCATGATGATCCGACAACTCTTTCCTTCTCAATAGGATAGTCTCTCTGGTAATGTGGCTCTCCACATGTCCAACATCCATTCTTCGGTCTGGTGCTCCTAGTCCCAGAAGTAGAAACTACTAGCCTAGGAGTTTGTTGTGTTGGTATGTTCTGCGGACTAGGTCTAAACTGCTACAACTACTACAGATGGCATTGGTGGTGTTGCTATTGTGGTGCTCTATAAGGAGTCCTACGTTGAGGATTCTATCATCACAATGTCGAGAATAAAGGTCCTTTGGGCATATCACGGTGCCCAAAAATCTGTCTAGCTGGTGTCTGATGTTGCTGCACTCCTGGTGTCAGTCCTACCCAAACCCCCATTGTTCATGTCTTTCTCAGCTATGAGGTCCTTTTGAACTACATCGTGTAACATCGGAGGAATCAAGATCATCACCTTCATACGAATGTTGAAGTTGAGGCCAAACAAAAACGTGTTGACCTTTAACTTCTCTATGTTCATATKTGGAGCATATCTGAGTAGCTCCATGAACCTGGCCTCATACCTTGGTACCGTACGATTACCTTGTYGTAAGGCGTTGAACTCATTAAGCTAGTGCTCAATGAATTCATCAGACAAGTACCTCTCCCRGAATCATTCCTCGAACAATTCCCATAACACGGCTTCAACGACCATGTTTAATTGAGGTAGAAATGTCTTCCACCAAATAATAACACTCCCCTTCAGTTGAAAGAYYGCCATGAAGACTTTCATGCTGGAGGTGTAATCRYGAAGTGTGAAGCACATTGCCATGTTCTCCAACCATGCCTCGACGGCTAAGCCGTCTGTGGCATCCCAAAACTCAAAAAATTTTACTTTCTCGAGTTCTCTGTGTACACTACTACTAGTTGTTGGCGTGTATTGTGAACCCTCATTGRGCACAAAATCTCTGTCCTCATCTCGATCCAAGCAGTTGATCAATGCCTCTGACATCCTCTGGGGGGATCTCATCATACCCACTAGATCCCCCACAAYAACCTGGTCCTTCTTAGTAGTCTACTCCTCTCCAAGTGGAGTCGATCCCTCCTGTGTGGATGCTCCCGAAGGAAGTGCACTTCTTCCCCACACACCACGTCGTCTACTCATCCTGYGTCTTCTTACCATGATACCTGCCATGAACAAACCCATAATTGTATTAGCGATACATATCTAACTGTAAAAAAATAGTGAAAGGTGTAACGGGTCCATTGTCGCAAAGTTGAACCCACTCTAATACCATATATAACATCCCTCTTGATACAATCCAAATAAAAAAGTAAATAAAATTAAAAACATTAATCATGAAATGACATGGTAAATTTTCTTATTCTTTTTGTATAAGATAATTGTAACATTCTTCTTAAACACCAAATATAATCAAACACACACACACACAAAAAAAAAAAAAAAACCTTACAATTTTCTTACTAATACCACAGTAGACATGAAATAAAGTAAAGTTTATCACATAAACAAAATACTAAACAATTTCGTGAAGAACTAAAATATTCTACCACTAACTGATTCGTCTAATTACTTTATCCAAGAATGTGCAACCTTGTGCATTAATTTACTTATATTACGCGCAAGTAAAATCAAATTCCAATAGAGCCATTAATTTTTAAGTCATTAACATATCATGCGCCTTCTATCATATTAAATATAAATAAGCTAAACTCTCTGAATCCGTTTCTTTTATAACCTTTTCAATATAAATAATTTTAAAATCATTAACATAGATTCTTTGTATAATCATCTCTCATTATCCTATAACTCATATGTATATCCCTAAATAAATTGTTTAAATCCATATCGATTTTCTGTCTACATAAGGCTTATATATATTATTATATAAATATAAATCGGATGCCATATATGACTTAAATGCATGTAGAGAGAATAATTATTATGAAAAACGGTTGTATTGAATTGAAAGGGGATAAAATTTATATAGTCATCTTTTCTATAATTTTAGGAATGCTACAATTTACTTAATCAATATAAGAGGGATAATCAAATGTGGAACTTATAAGTTAGCAACTAGCTAATGATTAAAAATCGGTTGCCACTTGTTTCACCACCAACTAATCAACATAATGAAAGCATGCGGGCTGAAACGCCTCATCCCACAACACATAATAGTCTTGAGTACGATATTGGTGTCAATCTCGACCAAAAGTGAGATCCAATTCTCCAATTCTTTTATAGAATTTTTCTTAGTGACACTAGTCCTCATGCAAAAATATTTAAATTTTTATAAATTAATTAAAGGATTTTTCACCCAATATATGTGTCATACTTTCCCTAAGTTGTACATGTTAATTCCTATTTTATTTAATTAGGAATTTTTTCTCACATTTCCCAATGTGTTCCTATTTTTTTTCTTTTTGTCCCTTAGTTCCCCAATCCTTCATTTATTTTGTGTCCCCTAACTAGATCTTAGTTTGAGTTGGATTAAGAGTCTTCTTTTATTTAGGATTAGTGGTAGATTGACTCAAGATGCTACTCTATGTGGGCACCCTATTCTCTCATGTTTTAATTTCTTTTTAATTTTAAATGCCTTTTATTATTTTCATGCACACATGTGCATCTACCTAAAATTTTAATTCTTAATCCTTTTTTTCTTAGAGTTTGATTATATATCAATCCCCTTAACTTGTTTAGTATTTTATTTAGTATTTTAATTCTTAATCCCTCTTTTCTTAGAGTTTGATTATATATCAATTCCCTTAACTTGTTTAGTATTTTATAATTTAATGATTAATTAACCATTATATTCTAACAAGGTATCAACATTTTTATTATGTTTTCTAGGCCATCTAGATTTTCATTGACTCACAATTTAAATTATGTGGCATGCCCTTCAAGATGCACCTCCATGCTCCAAGGGTGCCACTCACCTTTGACTAGTTTTGGAAGTTTGTTTGGCACTTGAATTCAACACTCCACTCGGTCAACCTTGTGAGATACTAAGGGACTCTAAGGAATAAGGATTCCTCATTATTGCATGACCCTTAGATTTCTTCATGAGCGACTGTCTTAGTATGCCCTCACGACATCGTGGACCTCTCAAACTAGGTAATCGTTAACCTATAGTTTAGGTCACAGTGAGAGTGATAGTAGGTTGTGACAGGGACACTGCCACACCTCTCCCTCAATTGTCTGGTTTATGTGCATGACCCCTTTACTCTTTATGAGAGTTGGATTAGCAAGCGTCGCCAAGCCTACATCCACTAACAAGAATATTGTCAATAATCCAAGTACATAACATCCATACTGAAATCATCATATATACATGTAAATCAATACTCAAAACTAAAACCAAATATGCGTCCACTCCCTGACTCAATCTGGAGTCCAAGGAATTTTGATTCCATCAACATCATCAACCTGTCATGTATCTTACACACTCAGGGAAACTCATCAATAATACTTGTCGATACATATATACATTTAGAAATTAATCATATAATCACAATGACATCATAACATAACCCATAAACAAAGCATAATCATAATGTATCATAACCGGATCACTTTCTCACAAGTGTCCTTAAAGAATAAGTCATTATAAAATGTGCTTAGTAGAACTGGATGTTACAGTAGCCTTGTCAACAATAGAAGTTGAATACATGGCAAGCACTCATGGAAGTAAAGAAGCAACATTATGGTTTTAAAGTTTGTGTTCAGGAATTAGGTTTGAGTAGATATCTATGAAGATAAGTTGTGTTGGCATAGGGGAAGACCCAGGGTTCAACGCTTAACAATGCACCAATAAAACCCCAACTATTGGCCCTTTCGGCAACACCTGCGAAGCAGGCGAGGTCTCACCCAAGGTAGAAGTAGGGGGGATTACAGGATGTAGGTGTCTGTAACCGAGCTGGGACACAGATCTGTGATAACAAAATTCACAGATTACTCTATTAACACTTAGAAGGTGAGATGCATTAGTTCATTAACTTTATTAACATCGCAAAACATACCCAAATATAGATCTAGTGCAGTAACCCTAAATGATTATATATCCTGAGCACTTAGCACTAAGTTAGATCTAACATTCATTCAAACTTAACACAAGCAGAGCACTTAAGCAATAACATATCTATCTATCATACATAATAATCAAATAACCGAGCATATTCATAACATAAAAAACACAACACAAAGAAAACCAAAGACACAAGGTATACGTGGTTCACCCCAGTGTGAGGATATGTCCACCAACCGTTTCTCCTTCTTTATTATGTGCTCGAATCTTACATTCACTCCTGTGCACTAAGCCATAGAGTAGAGCTTCGCACCAGACAAAAGATCTGCACATTGAGCACTGGATCCTCCTTCCAAAACTAGATCAAGGCACATAGCCTATTCTCTATCATGAACAAAGCCTTAACATACATACATTCCCATGCACAAAGCCTCTTAGACCACTTGCACTTAGCCACTTCCAACTTCTCTTGTACAATACATTCTTACTTATTTATACTTTTACAATCCCTTACAATAAGGCCTAAACATGGGTAAACCCCATGGGCCAACATCCCATAACCCATTACAAAAACCCTAAAGAACCCCTTGTTGGGTCCACAAAGCCCGCAAAATAAGTGAGATCTACGATCTCATCTCCGCCTGGGTGTTCCTTCTTCAAACAATTTGTCGAAGCTCAAAAGTGGTCCAAACCTGACCAGGGTTTCCTCAAAACTTAGTTGAGGGCTAACAGGCCCCCAACACTCACCTGTGACTCATCCTGAGTCACTCAGGTCTGGTCAATGCTGGTTCAAAGGCCTCGAGATTAACTCGATCTGCATCGACTTGTTGCTTCGCTTGAGCCTCCTTCTCAATGAGATCCTAGATCGTATGATCTGTAATAGGCCCTTCTCGGCGTTGTTCTACTATTGCAACCACTTGGTCCAATTGTGATCCCTTCCAATCAATCTCTTCGAACACCTTGCAGGTTTTGTCTTGCATAGGTTGCAGCTTTTGGGTGACTTCCATTACCTTCCCCTGGAGGGTAGTGATTTGTTTCTATACTGTGCACTGCTCCTAGGATCTTTTCATTCTTTCAACTATGGTGAGCAGCTTCATCTGCCCTTGCATGGAAAATTCCTGCTAATGCGCCTCTTGTAGCTGTGCTTCGAACTTTCTTAGCTTTGGATCCTCGGCGAGGAGTTCATATGTCTGTGCGCTTCTATCACTCAACTTTTTACACTCCAAGGTGAGGGCTCTTAATCTTACTACTGTATTCTTAGCGGTTTCCTCCCTCTGGTCACACACCTCCTGTGGGGTGCTCGATACTGCTTGGGCCTCCAATTATGTTATCCTAGATTGAAGCTGTTGGATGGTCTCAACGAGCTTCACTAGTTGAGCCTCGACCGACTCCTATTCCTCCTGTGCCAAGCCTGGCACATAGTGACATGCTTTACTCACTACCTCTTTGACTGCGACCCTCTCTGCGAGCAATTGCTCCTTTTTTTTTTTCTGTAGATGGGCTTTTTCCTCCTGGAGCATCGCCTGAAACTCTTCTCTCTCACTTTCATAGGCAGATACACTGTACCGCGCTACTCGTAATTGTTCTAAGGATTCATATTTCTCTTGTTTCAAGGCTTCTGTAGCCTTCTCCTTCTCTTCTTGGACTTTCTGAAGTCAATCTTCTGTTGCATCTGCAAGTCTTCTCAATTGGGTTGGTTCATCCCCTAATTTTGCAATCTATGACGCAGTAGGTACTGCACGGACCAAACTAACAATTTGATGTACTTCTTTCAATTCCTTTTCTATCCTTCCATATAGATCCTCTTGCTTCTCTCCATATCTCTACAAGATATCCTCAGAAGCATCCTCCATAGCTCTGCAGACTAGACTAATATCATCCTTCGTGAGTGTGGCCTCTAACTAGGGCTTATTAGCGCATGTCTTCTTCCTTGCTGAAGGTTTCTTTGGAGAAACCTTCCTCTTTTGTGGTGTTATTATTTCAATGGGGGGATTTGTAGGCAGTGTAGCTTCGCCTCCTCCTTGTTATTCTTCTCTTTCATCTCCTCCTCCCTGTCCTTTTGCTTGGTCTTCTCCTGCTCCTAGCAAGCCAGATCCATTTTCTTCATAGGCGTTGTCCTCCTCATTGGTCTTTATATCTTGGACTTCCTCCTTCTTTTTCTTTTTCTTCGTCCCATTGGATTGTCCGACATGATCGACCCAAGTGACTATGTGGCTTCCTATGGTGTCAGTGTCAGAGAGTTCTGCATCAATGATAGGTACAAGGAATTCCTCCATCCACTCCTTAGTAATCTACTCCATGTCTTCATCTGTTAGCTTGTAGTACGACTATAACTCTTCCTGGTTCTCATCTCGACGTGAAATGATGTAGATGAAATGTGGATCTACGTAGAACTTTTCTATTGGTCAATATTGGTGCAGGGTGCATGGTGTCATGCGCGGAAATGACTCGATGCAAACCTTCAATTGATAATAGTATGCATGAAACACGACATTGGACTGCCACTGCTTTGTCATGTCGTTGGTGTACCACAAGGTGGAAAACCTAGTGGCCAACGACTTCGATGGTTCGATCTCTGGGAAGGTGGATCCTTCAGGAATTTTCCAAGAGACAAATGCGATCAAAATGATCAACCACCTGTAGTGGAATTCATATCCCAAATCCTAGGCTTCACAAAAATCTTTCTCAAGTTCATTGACAAGGTAACTCACCCAGTTCATCTACATGCCCTCCACACATTTTCCTGCGAGGTCCACCATGAACCCGGTGACCTGTGTGGGGTGGTTCTTCCTTATGAGCTTGCCAACTATGAGTTGGAAAGAGAGGCACACTATGCCATCCAGTATAGAGGCTACCTTGTAACCTCACATTCCTTTTTCGACTTCCCCGTAAGCTTCCTTGATGCACTGTGCCAGTGAGAGGTCTAAGGCCTTCCCTGGATAAAACTGTTGAGGGTCAGGTCCCTTCATACTTAAGCCTATGATCTGGTGGATCAACACCATATCCACAGTAATTCTTCTATCGAGCCATAGGTATCCACCATGATAGTATGACAGGAGGAGTTTAACGCAAGCGTTAACCTCCCGGTGGCGACCAAAATGGGGAATCTTCATCACATTTAGCATGGTGGACTGTGCCAATCCCTTAATCCATGGTTGGGAGATGAGGTGAGGCTTCTTCCCAGTTGACTTCGTCAAGTAGCAGTGGGGTGATAGCATATCATAGTTCTTCCTTTCTCCTAAATTGAAGTCATTATTCTTTAGTAGCGAGATCTGTCCTAGCTTATTCCTGACTACGCTTATTCCTTTCGAAATGTACGTGGTGAATATGGTGTACTCAAAATCTCGTGGGATGATTTTGCAGTTAACTACGCTAGCCAAAGTTGGATATACTCTGGTAGGATGGATGGGATCTTCTTTGCATTAGCCATATCACCGTGGTTATTACTTCGCTGCTCAATCATGGGGTTAACAAAGCCAGAACGACATCCAGTCGAAGGGGAAGCCTGCAGTCCCTTAGTTGACGATGTCTAGACACCTTCAGATAATGGTCTGTCAGCCATTAGCTTCTTGAGGACTTCCTCAACAAACTTCTCTAATTCACTAGGTTCACCCGACATTCTAACTTTTAAACAGATAGGTCAAGGTAGGCAAATGGACAACGAGGTCTAGTTTCTGATAACACAGCTCAGCACACAAAAAATTCTCTTCTTGGCTCAGTTAATCACGGGTAGAAAAAACTGGTCCTGGCACAACGACTGACAAGTTAAATAAGTGGGGTCCCATAATGGATTCTTCCAATGGCCAGGAATGCTTCCATCAATTTGAATCTGTCTGTTATGGCACGGTCTCAACATCCAAAATTGGTCCATCCTCCCAAAAATGTGTTTTATAACCATTATGGAGCATTATTCTAATGGTCAGGGCGCCTCCAACGATCATATAGCTTCGTCAGGGCGAAGTCCCATGCTACGTGGTCCTATTGTTCCAGTGAGGTTCAACACCTACGAACCTGCCTCTTGTGAGGTTCCAGTCTGCAAAGTCTTCCATCTATTCTCTGTAGCTTCTTGTAGCTTTCTTTTTATTGAGCTTCCTTTCCTTATTTCCTGTGATCTGAGTATCTCTAACTATTTCTAGAATCCTCTTTCCATTTTTATTCTTATCTTCCCCTAGCGTAGTGACTTCTCATTGCTGATGTGCTCTGAAAGGGTCCGAGGTTAATATCCCTTTTCTTAACACTTCCTGGGTGGATATACTTCTTTCTTGAATGGCTAGGTCCTTCAAACCTTCTTGCATTCTTTCAATCTTGACAACTAATTCTCTTTCCTTTTGTCCCTCCTCGGTTTTTACTTTGTTATTTTGCTTCAACTTATCCTCTTGTTCTTCTATTAGTCGATCTGTTTTTCTAGCTATGAAATCCCTTAGTTCTTGATTTTTCTTTTCTGTAGCTTCTTCTTTTTCTTTCCTTCTGATCTGATCCTTCTCAATCCAAGTCTTACCTAACAAAAGTGGGAAAGGGGCGTTGTTATCAACAAACTTAATGACTTCAAATTCCTCTTTAGTTGATGTTCCATGAATAATAATGGGTACAATAGTAACTCTTCCACATAAGGTTATCATCTTTCCCTTAAACAAGCCTATCCTTCCCAATGAAGGTACCACAGTAGGCTTTCCCAAAATTTCCCAAGTGTCTTCTATCATAATATTTACTTATGTTTCTTCATTCAAGACACAGTCTATGTCGAAGTCTTCTATTCTTTCACTTATGCATTGTTTTACTTTCAGTATCTCTGGTAAACTGACATCTTTGTGAACATCCATCGTTTCTTTCAACTGTAATAACGTAGTTTGAGCTTTCTCTGATTCTTTTTCTTTATGATTCTCTAGCATGCCCTTAGTCTCTTGACTTCCTTCATAGTTCTCTTGTCTCATGTTCATTCGTTCAACTTTAGGAATCATCCTTGGACAATCCTCAACCTCATGACCAACAATATTACAACAAAGACAAATAGGACCCGCACCAGGGCATTCCTTAGCAAGATATCTCAGTCTTCTGCAATTATAACGCAATGTCAATTCTTTTTTTCTTTTAAATGTTCCCCAACCTATTTTGTATTGCACACTAGGATCACAGTGCTGGACATGCACTCTGCAAAAATTCTTTCTAGGTTCCTGCATCCACTTATTAGTCCAAAAACTCTTTCTATGCATAGGAATAACATATCTTTCTTCGTTTCTATTAAATTTACTCAGATCAACTCTTTCTTCCAACTGTTCCCTATCCTTCAGACTAGGACAAAATCTATTAAACATACTTAAATTCATGCTTTCAAATTTTTTTTTTTCACTTATCTTACTCTTGTCAAAGAAAAAAGCCTTACCTCTTTTATCAAGATTAGATTTCTTTCTTAGCACATAGCTTCGTAAGTCAAGTAGAGTACTACACACTTCAACAAAAGATCTACGCACAAAGTTTTTCTTTACTTTCAGTTCCCAACAATCAGAGTTTCAGGTGCCGACAACATAACAATTTGTTGGCACAGGTGTAGACCCAGGGTTCAATGCTTAACAACGCACCAACAAAACCCCGACTACTGTCCCTTTCATAAACACCTACAAAGTAGGCGAGGTCTCACCCAAGGTAGAAGTAGGGGGGGTTACAGGACGCATGTGTTTGTAACCTTGCTAGGACACAGATCTGTGATAACAACACTTTGCAGAGTACTTTATTAACAATTAGAAGGTGTGATGCATTAGTTCATTATATTTATTAACATCGCAGAACATACCCAAATATAGATCTAGCACAGTAACCCTAAATGATTATATATCCCGAGCACTTAGCACTGAGTTAGATCTAACATTCATTCAACCTTAACACAAGCAAATCACTTAAGCAATAACACATCTATCTATCATACATAATAATTAAAGCACCAAGCAGATTCATAACATAAACAACACAACACAAAGCAAACCAAAGACACGAGGTATACGTGGTTCATCCCAGTGTGGGGCTACATCCACCAACCGATTCCCCTTCTTTATTATGTTCTCGAATCTTACATTCACTCCTGTGCACTAAGCCAAAGAGTAGAGCTTCACACTAGACATGAGATCTACGCACTGAGCACCAGATCCTCCTTCCAAAACTAGGTCAAGATACATATTCTATTCTCTATCATGAACAGAGCCTTAACATACATACATTACCATGCACAAAGCCTTTCAGACCACTTGCACTTAGCCACTTCCAACTGCTCTTCTACAATACATTCTTACTTATTTATTCTTTTACAATCCCTTACAATAAGTCCTAAACATGGGTAAACCCCATGGTCTGACATCCCTTAAACCATTACAAAAACCCTAAATAACCCCTTGTTGGGTCCACATAGCCTGCAAAATAAGTGAGATCCGCGATCTCAGCTCCGCTTGGGTGCTCCTTATAACAATTTGTCAAAGTTCAAAAGTGGTCCAAACCTGACCAAGGTTTCCTCAAAACTTGGTCGAGGGCCAACAAGTTGCGACAGTCAAAGAACAATATGTTTGGAAAATAACCATGCTTATCATTCTAAGACTAAGAACATTGATGTACTATACCATTTTGTGAGAGACATGGTGGAAAGAAACAAGGTGATGCTAGAGAAAGTAGATATCTTGGAAAACATAACAAACTCTTTGAACAAGTCTTTGAGTGTTGTGAAGTTCTCTTGGTGCAAGGATGCAATGGGAATTTTTGCCCTGGCTCTGTGAACGAGAGTTCATAGGTCTCCTAGTTTCAGTAAAGAAAACAACAAATGGGAGAATATTGGGTTGTTATATTCTTTACAATGAAATTCTAGTCGATGTGGATTGAATGATAGTCGAATTCGAAGGTTGAGGTGGTTTGACCTACTGTAAATCTGATAAAGAAGGCATGTTGTAATTTTGTAAAGGATAATCAATTAATCTTGAATATGTAATCGTAGAGGTTGTTGGTCATGAAGATGTAAGCCGAATTGGTTGTAGGGTTGTTCTTGTGTAAAACAAGAAGGTATGATGTCGATTGTGTCTTAGGTGTGGACCAAGGTTAGGCATGTAACCTTTTATTTTGAATGAATAAGATAAAAAGAGAGAAGAATGCTCAAGGAATGATGGTTTTCTGGGTTTGGGCTTCCAGGATAAAATCTCTATGTACTATTTTTTTTTATTTGTCATTTACTATCTTGATTAAATATTTCTTCCTCTCTTATGCTAGGCTTAGCGTGGACGTGTTTCTCATTTCCTAACATGGGATACTTACAAGTAATTCCAGTTTCTAATATTTCGATACTTGGGCACGACTACTTTTCCCTATGCTTGTGTTTTTTAAGCTCTTGACATGATTACATTTCACTATCCAACTTTTAGCTCTATAAAACTTAGGCTCCGTTTAACCCCTATTGTCATAATTAGTTAGATATATAATCCACCATTGGAGCTCACATATAGAATCCACCACTGGAGCATACTTGTAAACAAGATAACTACACATATGAAAGGAATACAATCTACCTTTGTATTCATCATTAAAGAATATTGTAAACCAACCTTCAATCATTTTCATTAAGTTTCAACAATAAAACCATAGAATAGACATATTACCATGATTTATAGTTTCAAGTAATGTCATTCCCAAAAGTTGTGACTATTCAACATACAAGGTTGACAACCTAAGTATGTTTCCAAACAACTTGTCGAACACAGGTTCAAGGTTGTTATAATATATGTCGTACTAGCATCAATCATACACGATGGATCAACTTCCATTTTCATTCATCTTCCTAGGAAAACAATTCATATGGGATAAGGAAGAACCATTTAGGGTTTAGAGCATCATAGGGATGCAAAACATGTAAGGGAGTGCATTTTTATAATGCAATGATGAATTTTTCATTAACAAGGTGTGCATATTCATCCTTACTCAATGTGAATTTTCAACTTGAGGCATGCATTTTTCCTTAACAGGGCATGCATTTTACTCAATACTTTTTTTCATGTAATTTCATAAGTTCCACATTCAATTACCAACACGAGGCATGCATTTTTCTTCCTAGGGTATGGATTTTCATCATGAATTGTTTTCATGCATTTTTCCCTATTAGGGCATGCATTTTTCACCATGGGGTGTGCATGATCTATCTCAAGGATTAGATGTTTCATAATCCTATATATCCCTAATATAATCATACCATTTTTCACCATTGGATATGCATTTCCCTCAATCTAACATGCATTTTAATGAGGCCAATTTAAAAATTTTGACCTCTTTATTTTACAAGGCAATTTTTACACTTTATGCACAACAAAAGGTTTTTGGTATAAAAATGCACACTATGTCCTCTAAAATGCAATCCTAAGGAAAAAAAAAATTATTCCTTATTATAGAATGGGGATGTTACGATTTCCCACCCATCCAATCCTCATATTGTTTCCGTTACTGCTTTTTCATGCTAACCAATTTCCAAATAATGGAAGGACCGTAGAAAATAATTCCACATTATTGGAACATTGTTTCAAGATTTAATATCCTTTCTTATCCATTCCTCTTCTAATAGAGGAATAAAACATTTCATTTGTCTTGTTTGTTGCATATATATATATGGTTAAGAACATGTGTTTAATCTTAAGAGGTCATAGGTTCAAATCCAGAGTGGGGTAAGGTATGTACACCTCCATAGACTTTAGCAGTCAAATAACTACACATAGGGGGTCCCTTGTCCCATACAAAAGGGGGTCTCTTACACAAATTTGGTGTCTGGCTTGGTCGTGACCTTAAAATTAGATTATATAATTATGACCAATTTGGTGTCTGGCTTGGTAGTAATTATGTGTGTTTTCAATCAACTAGGTAAGTACCAATTTAAAGATAATAATGTATATGTTGAGCCTTGTTACCCCCCCATTCTAGGGGTAAATAAGGAGATGATGTCTCAAGGACCACACATAACATACAAGGAGATTGCCGAGAGCCTGATACATAGCACAACCAATAGAGTCCCTCCATCATTATAATTTCAATAGAGCAACATCCACTACACTGACTTGGCTCCAAGAAGGAAACCAGTCTTGGTTCATGAGGTAACAAGTTTAGTATCATGGTAAGTGTCACTTTAATATTTTAAGAATTTGAACATGTTGCAAAGAATCCTTTCTTGATTATGGAACGTTTTCTTGGAAATTATACCTTTTTCCTAATTTCACCTTGGTGGTTGACATGGTTTCCTAGTAAATTGGTCACCCTCAGGAAAAGGGTTGCTACTAGGTGATTCCTTGATGGTTCATCCTTCCATTCCCGAATCCTCTCTCAGACGGATTTACACACTTATCCCCTTTTGTTTCCTCATCTTTTGGGTTTCTGGGCTCATTGACCCCAAGAAGGGCTTGTACCCCATTTCATGGGAAGAAGGGGCCGAAGGCCCAAAGGTGTTGTAGCTGGAAAAAGCTAAAATAGAATGAATTTTCCCTCTAGATTCTTTCCCTAAAGTCCTGAGAACAATGAAATGCTTCTCCATAAAAATCAAGGACCTTATAAAACATATAATTAATGAATGTCCCACTTGTCAAGGAAATGCATTTTGCGGTGCTCTTTAATTTCCATTGCATATGGCACTAGATGTGATCCTAAATTCAATTGGCATTGTGGTTCTCTTTACTTTCCGTTTCACATAGCACTCAATATTTGAATCATAACAAATTTAAAGGCAAGGGATTGGGAAAAGGTTTCATTTCAAACAAGGGATGCAATACACCCTCCACAAAGGAACCCATAAATGAGAGAATACAAACCCTTGATATTCCAAGAAACCCATGCCCATAAGTCTTCCCCAACCCACCTTATACCCATTACATTATCTAGATAG
Source organism: Picea glauca (assembly GCA_000966675.3). Classification (NCBI taxonomy): domain Eukaryota; kingdom Viridiplantae; phylum Streptophyta; class Pinopsida; order Pinales; family Pinaceae; genus Picea; species Picea glauca. Next base: position 29,201 of record JZKD02S2186031.1, read on the forward strand.
GGTCTTCCTGGGAAACATTCCTTGACTTGGGGATTGGATTACCTAATAGGGCACCATGAAACCCCTCTAATACCTAAATTAGGAAAAACTTATAAGGTCTTTAAGAATTTGTTTAGTTTGAAAAGGGGGGTTTGATGCACATGTTTGGGTGGTTATTTTATTATATGTGGATTACTTGGCATGATACTTGTGACTTGTGGACCCTTGGAGGGCATACTTGTTTTTCTTTCCAGTACCTTTCCCACAAGATGGATGTTAGACCCCACACATGGAGCTCCATTAATAATGAGAGTTGCACCTTGAGGATGGGGGAGATTACCTTTTGAGTCACTTGGACATCACTAGAATATGAGATTGCAACCCCTTCCACTTGGACATTGGCCTTTGGAGGCCTAGGACATCACCCTTATTTCCCTTGATGTCACCATTGGGTTAGGGTTTGATGGATGAGATGGTTCCAGAGTTCGATGGATAGGAGGAGACCATGGAATGACACTTTGGCATGTGAGAGCATGATACATATCCCTTGGAGGCCCAATGTTCTACCATTTCACCCTTGATTTCACACTTATGAGCCCCATGTCACCCTTCTATGGAATGACGTAACCTTATTAAGATTTATTTTGATCTAAATTTTATATTTTGAATTATGACAAGATAATTAAGGGGTTGTCCTCTCTTGTACATAAGTGAATTTTCACTCAAGTCTCATGGATAGCTAGGGTTTCCATATAAATATGGCTAGCCAAATTTTTTTTCATATCATCACAACTTATCACCTTTGTTAAAGGACTACTTCTGAAATTTTTACTATTTTTGGGTAATTGACTCCTCTCTCTTATTCACTTTCTCTCGGAGTTCAAGTTTGGATACTTCTTTTTTTTATTTTTTGGATGTTATTGTTGTAATTAGGGTTTGATCTTCTCATATCTTGGTGAAGTAAATTTCTGTGATTTTATCTCAAGCTATTAAATGTTTTATGGTGAATTTTACTTGTTCATATTTAAGATATTTCTTGGAAAAACCCTAAGAGAGGAGCATAAGTGCTTCCTCCTCACACAAGGTTAATACTATCCATAATTTGTGTAGAAATCCTACCTAGGGTTACACTCCTAAATCCCTAAAGTGATATCACTTTAGTATTTTATCCATAGACTCTTGATTCTTGACCTAGGTGTGTTGGAGATACTTCACACACACCTAGGAATTATTTTTCCTAAGGTTTTCCCTATGTTTACTAGTCATTATTTAGTCTCCTATAGTTTAGGGAGAATATTCCTCTAGGAGAATATTCTCTTCATTTCACACTTCAGTTTGATTAGTTGAGTGGAGTCTAGATGCCACATTGGGATAATCACCATGCAACATTGGAATCATCACCAGCTAATGTGAATTATCCTTGGGATCATCACTAGACTAGCACATTACTCATGATTCCTGGATCTTCTCCTCACTTCACTCTATTTCAGTCAGTTAACTGAAGACTGAGAGACTAGTTAACTCAGACTAGGTGGCAGTTAACTCCCATAAATGCCTAAGAGACTAGACTAGGTGGCAGTTTACTCCCGTAACTGTTGGTGTGTGTCCATATCACTCTATACCACCACTATGGCACATTGGATTCTCCTCCAGTGAGAATTAGTTGAGTTATATATAGTATATCATGTGTAAATTATCATTCATTCATTTGGTTAATGAAAATTCTTTGATTCTCACTCTCTAGTTTCTCTCTTCTCTCATTTTTTCTGCAAACTATGTATGTCATTTGCTAGCTAGGTATTATATGTGTAGGTTAATTCACATTTACATAGCTGACAGATTGCTAGGAAAAAGACACACCAGACTCTTTTTGTAGGTACCGAAGATTGAAGACAACGAAAAAATGGAATTTCCAAAAGAATTCATTCTTACACTGTACAATTTCTTTTCATGGAAAGAGAAGATGATAGTGCATCTTCGAGGAAGAGGATTATACAAGTTAACCATGGAAACAAAGATCAAACCCACATCTTCCATAGAAAAATAAAAGTATCTGAATCAAATGGATGAAGCGTTTCAAACAATTTGCAGTCTCATTTCTCTTGAAATCCTTTTTCACATATCCTCCTATAAAATCCCCAATGAAGCCTGGACCACCATGGAAGGTATTTTTGGAAAACAAGACGAGATGAGGGGACACATGCTCAAGGTGGAATTGCTCACTTTGGATCCAAAAACCTTCGACAATCTCCAAGATTTCTTTACTAAATATACATATTTTTTGTCACAACTCAAGGCTTGCGGGGTTGATAAATTTGAGGAGAAACAAATGGTTCTCACCATTCAATCCAAAATTGGTCTGGAATACTCATTATTTGTATCCAAATTTTATTTAGGTAGGCTCTCCTCTGGAGCCACCTAGAAGATTCCCTCTCTTAAGGTATTTATTGAATCTTTGACACAAGAGCAGAACAAGCTTATCAACATGGGAAAAATCAAATGCCAAAAGGTGCATGCAATTACTATGCATGATGGTAGAGGTCATCAAAATCATAAATATAAAGACAAATACAAAAGGAAAGCACATGAAAATCCAAAGAAGTAAGGGTACTCAAAACCCTTCAACGATGCCTCCGGATCCAAAGGTGGAAACGAAAGAAAAGGGGAGAAATGCACTTACTACCATAAAGGATTCCATCCAGAGTCTGCATGTATGAAGAAACAGATAGACCAAATGGCCAAAATACTTCAAAAAAACAACCTTGTAGATCGCATCCCCGAGGGTGCCAAAAAGAAGAAGCAAGAAGATCAAAATCCCAAGAAAGGCAATTATAACCATGCTTTGATTTACATCAACTCCTCTCCTGATGTCTGGATCGTAGATTCAGGTGCATCACACCACATGGAAGCCACAAAAGAAGTCTACTCTTCATTGGACACATCTAAAGGTCCTCTTTTTCTGATGGGGGACAAATCTCTAGTCGAGGTCACCGACAAAGGAAGAATTGAACTCACAAATGGAAGCTTCGAGAATGTGCTACATGTTCCCGAACGTTTTGTCAATCTTCTCTCTGTGTATCAGATGAAAAACTCCAGAACCAAAAAGAGAGACATATTCACACCTGATGTAGTGGATATCTATGACATGCAAACCAATTCCAGGGTTTCTACCGTTGAGGTAAATCATCAATCCAGACTCTACACATTTTCTGAATTTACTGAACCAGATTCTGCATTACTTCTTAGCCATGTTGATGAAGATAGTAGGATATGGCACAAAAGGTTCAGGAATTTAAATTTCATATATATGCAACAACTTAGCAAGAAGGGAATGGTTGATGTTCTACCTGACATCCACTACTCCAAAGGAATTTGTGAGGGATGTGTTCTTGGAAAACACCCTCAAGAGAAACTAGACAAAGGAAAGACATAGAAGGCTTCATTTCCTTTAGATCTGATCCATAGTGACCTCATGGGACCTTTTCCGCATCCATCAATCAGTAAATCAAGGTGTGTTCTTGTTTTTGTTGATGATTTCTCATGCTTCACATGGAGTTTCTTTCTTAGGAAAAAATCAAAGGTCTTTCAACACCTTAAAGATTTCAAAGCCCTTGTTGAAACACAATCATGAAAGAAGATAAAAGTCCTCCAAAAAGATAACAAGGGAGAGTATGTCAACCCTGAGATACAAAATCTTTGTCATGAGGTTGGGATTCAGTTGCAACACACAATTCCTTATACTCCGAAGTAAAATGGAGTCACTGAGCAGAAAAATAGATCTTTGAAATAGATGGAATCTTGCATGCTACATGCAAAGTCACTTCCATAGAGATTATGGGATGAATAACTTAATTGTGAAAACTACATCCAAAACAGATATCCCCATAGATCTGTCAAGGATAAGACCCCCTACGAGGCTTAGAGTGGCCTCAAACCAGAAGTGACACACTTTTGTATATTTGGCTCTCGTGCATGGGCTAGGATTCCCTTTGAGAAGAGGAAGGAACCTGATCCACAGAGCATAGAGTGTATCTTTGTTGGATACCTAGACGGTGTGAAGGGATACAGACTCATTGATATTTATTTGGACCATCTCATCATTGAGCATACTTTCCAATTCAAGGAAAGTGTCTCGCATGTACCTCAACAACCGCATGCAAACACTTTTGTTCTTCCACCTTTCAAATATGATGAGAATGCACATGCCGACTCTTCTTTAGATGAGAGTTTTGATTCATAGGATTTAAATGATTCATATATCGAGTCAGTACAGTTAGATGCAGATTCACTGCATGCATATGTAGATGCAGAGCTAGAGTAGAGGCCCAAGTGCGCTAAGACTACTCTTCAAGATGCATGAGATATTGTTGGGGATCCAGTTGATACTAGGAGGACTTGATATGATTTTGAGGAGCCTCCTCTTTCACTCACTTCCACTAAATTGATGGCACCCAAGAATATTTTATTGGTTCAATCTTTAGATCCACATTCCTATGGAAAGGATGTTGGAAATCCCTTTTGGGAATCTGCCATGCAAGAGGAGTACAACTACCTCCTCAAGAACCAGACTTGGGATATAATTCCCCTTCCTGCAAGAAGGAAACTTGTTAGGTGCAGATGGGTCTACATGACAAGTTAGCAAATACAAAGCCATGCTAGTTTACAGAGGATTTCAACAGTTGCATGGTATTGACTATGATGAGACCCTCTCTCTAGTAGAGAAGATGGATTCCATATGTTTGGAACTTTCCATTGCAGAATCCAAATAATGAGAAGTCCATCAGATGGACGTGAAAGATGCATTTCTTCATAGAGATCTCTCTAAGGAGATCTCTATGGAGCAGCCCCAGGGATTTATGCRGGATTCATGTTTGGTTTGTCGACTGAATAAGTCTCTTTATGGCCTCAAGRAGGCTCTGAGGGAATGGTATGCCAAGATGGACTCCTTCTTGCTATCATGAAACTTTGTACATTGTAAGTCAGACCCGAATGTTTACAGGCTYAGGATGACTGATTCACTTCTACTCCTATTTMTGTATGTTGATGATTTGTTGATCACCAGTTGCTCGACTTCAACGATTAATGCAGTAAGAGGATTCTGTATGACAGGYTCTTGATGATGGATATGGGTCCGCTAYATTTCTTCCTTGGACTCRATATCATCCAGGATGCATCAGGCATCAAACTGTCTCAGACCAAGTATGCATGATATCTCCTTGAKATATTTGACATGACAGACTGCAATTCTACCTCGACTCCTTTCCTATCAGGAGTCAGACTTGAGGATGGTGGGGACACTCCACTCATTGAAAACACATTGTACATATATCTAGTGAGGAGTTTTTTGTATCTCACACACTCCATACTAGACCTCTCCTATGCAGTTGGAGCAGTCTCCGGGTTCATGCAGGAGCCACATGAGCTACATTGGAAGGATGAAAAGTGTATTCTTCGATACGTACAAGGCACCATCAGCTTTGGGATTCACTATGCAACAAACTCTACATTCGACCTCATCGGGCTCACTGATTCTGACTAGGTTGGCAATAGCATTGACCGCAAGTCCACATTTGGTTACTCACTCAATCTTGGTTCTGAGCCTATATGTTGGTCGAGAAAGAAGTAGGTTGTTATTTCTCTATATTTAGCTGAGGTAGAGTACAGAGGGGTAGTTAACATAACCATTCAGTCTATGTGGCTACAACATTTTCTCACTGATTTGAGCATTCATTTTCATCGGCCGATCGTCATTTGGTGTGACAACCAGAGAACTTTGAAGTTATGCAGAGATCCAATTTAGAGGCAGTGGACGAAGCACATCGAGATCCACATGCACTACATCCAGGACTTAGTACGCGAGGGGGATCATTGACCTGTAGTTATGTCCTTCATCAGAACAGACTACAGACATCTTCAACAAGACCTTCATCGAGCAGAAGTTCCATTCTCTGCATAGTCGTCTTGGAGTGAAGGACATAATTTCCTAGTAATGACCAGTTCTTCTTTTTACATACATTTCACTTTGGGGGGGGGAGGGGTTCCCATGAGGTTTTCCCTGTCTCCTCATTTATTTCGGTGTATATTTTGTATTTGGGCACCTAACACGGCCTCGTTGCTGGGACCCATTCTTTATTTTCACCATAGTGATGTTTAAGGGGATTGTTGGAGATACTTCACACACACCCATGAATTCTTCTTCCTAAGGTTTTCCCTATGTTTACTAGTCATTATTCAGTSTCCTATAGTCCAGGGAGAATATTCCTCTAGGATAATATTCTCTTCAGTTCACACTTTAGTTTGATCAATTGAGTGGAGTCTAGATGCCACATTGGGATCATCACCATCTAATGCACATTGTCCTTGGGATCATCACCAGAATAGCGCATTACTCATGATTCCCTGATCTCCTCCTCACTTCACTCTATTTCAGTTAGTTAACTGAATACTAAGAGACTAGTTAACTCAGACTAGGTGACAATTAACTCTCGTAACTACCTGAGAGACTAGACTAGGCAGTTTACTCCCATAACTATTGGTGTGTGTCCAGATCACTCTAGACCAACACTATGGTGCTTTTTCTTCTCCTCCAATGAGCATTAGTTGATTTATATAGAGTATATCATGTGTAAATTATCACTCATTCATTTGGTTAATGAAAATTGTTTGATTCTCACTCTCTTGTTTCTCTCTTCTCTCATTTTTCCACAAACTTTGTATGTCATTTTCTAGCTAGATATTATTTTTGCAAGTTCATTCACATTTACAATGTGAAGCTACAATAATGGAGAAAAGGTTTCTAGGGCCCGAAAGTTCTTTCACCCTAGAAGACCCCTCTCAAATTTTAATCGTTAAGGACCTAATATGCTAGCACCTTAGATATTGAATCCGACCTCTTGGTTACATTTAGATCAAGTTCCAAGTTAGTTGGATTTGTTGTTGTAAAGATTCCATAGCCCTCAAAGGCACTAATCGTTAAGCTCTATTATGGTGAAAGTGATTAACAAACTCTCAATTTTCATTCTCTCAAGCTTCCTACTAACTTTTCTAACATTAACCTAAGCTGATTGACTAATATAATTGTTGATGTTGCAAAATTTTGCTACAACCATCCTAACATACTCTAATTTGTTGCATACATTGCTATAATAGTGGCTTAACATACCACTAATTGCATCTAATGATTGGATAATGTTATATTGAGTTAATGCTAAGTTTTCATGGTAATTTGTTGCAATTATGAAGTGTAATCATTTCTATAGTTATACTTATTTCATTAGTTATATTGTTGTTAACTACTGCAATTTCATAAAAGCCACATCAATGTTCATGGTCTAGTGTATTTAAGAGGTATTAATTGCATACGTGTAATTGGAAATCATCATAGATATGCTATAATTGTTCTTGTTCTGGACATGTACTCAAAACCATCTTTTACCTCTTAATTCTCCTTGACCTAGACTTTGACTTAGGTGATCAAGAGAGGGGACGACAAGCTTGGCTAACAATTTTTTTACTTTGATCCCTTGAGGTCACTGAGGAAGCCTCCCTGGTGGTTGATATCCTCCATCACTAAAATGAGGGGATTTCTTACTAAGGTAACTGTTGGGTTCCTATTTTGACATATTTTTCATCATCAGTTGACCTCCTTTTTTATCCATTTCTCTCATTCTTGCAACTAATTTCTATGTTTATCAATACATTATCTATGTTTGTGAAGCCAATATACCCAACAAGAATAATAAGGTAAATTTTTGTTAATCTATGTAATCTCCTTTGTTTTAATGAGTTGGAAAGGTTTTAGGATTGATCTTGCTAATGATGGTTGATATCAAGTTCAATTCCTACTACAATTGAATAATTCCTACCAACATAGTTCAATTCCTGCCACTCCAATTCAGTTCTGGTTAGCATGATCGTAGATTCTCATACTTCCATGTGTCTAGACATGATTTGAGCACATGGGTTTTGCAGATAAAAGGTTCGATATGGTTATGTGTTGGCCATTTCATGCCCAAGTCGTTTTGAGGAGGCTCGAATTTTTGGTCAACAAAATGGTCAAATACTCATATGTGCATGTTAAGGATGAGTTCCTTATCCTCGTGCACTTCGTGTCATGAGTATAAGGGAACATAATCATTACTATTATTATTAGATCAATCTTGACTATAGTTGATGGATTCAAAATGATGTCTCCTTCTATTTTCTAGATGTTTGTTGCTAGAACAGGGGACTGACGATCCTGTTGTTAAAGGTTATCTATTTCCTATATATATCAATATTGTAATGTAATAGGGGGGATAGAGACTGGAAAGTATATTTTTCGCTAGATTATGGAGCTCCTCTATATTGAACATGACACACACACACATAATAGAATGAAGATGTTGTTTCGGTATTAGCCTATTTGTTTATTCATGATTTAACTCAAGTTCATCTTTGATATTCATTCAATGTTTAAAATATAGTGTTGATATAGTCTTTTAGGCTGTGAGTTTTCTCACAATGCATATCAAACATTGTAGGATCCCCATGCATTGATTTGCACCCTGTTCTTTATTAGTTTAATTAGTCAAGTATAGAGTTAATTGATGCATCCCTTTACAACTTTATGTCTTTTTATTTACTGATTGTCTGAGAGTGGGATAATTAAATCCAAACCTATATTGCAAATGAAGCATTGCGAAGTAAGTGATTTCAAATCACGAGGATTACATTCACCTATGGTTTTTCCAAGCATGAATGACAAGTGTTTATATTTTGATAAAATTATTCTCAGGGGTCATTTCATTTCCATCATGTGTGTGTTTTTGAAGCATTTATTATAGATTAAAAAACTCTTTCAAAGACACTCAGGAAGGTTAATTTGGATATTGGAAACATAGTATCCATGCAGGGAATGATTATAAATCATGATAAATTGTTGTCACTTGTAGCTAGAATGAGCCCCAATCATTCCAATGTCAACCAATAGGAGATCAACTAGTTTCATAAATTGGTTTTTAGTTTTTAGATAACTATCTTTGATCCTGCACATATTGTGCATTCATATCACAAGTTTACTTACCTAGATTAATAATAAATGTTGAGGATCCTAGACTACTAGAAGCAACCCAACAATTTTGCATTGTTTCTGGGGAGATGTTAAAGGGATTACAGCCTAGGTAGGTAGGTTTCCTTTAAATTACACATATTGGTGGAGGAGAAGTGGTAATACTATAGGTAAGAACCTCTGCATTCACTATTGTGAGTTTCTCCAAAGCCATGATTGTTCTTTTTATGCAAGTGTGGTGTGTTTTTTTCAAATTTTCAATTAGTTGCAATTTATTTAAGATTAGTTTCTAATTATTTCTTTTGGGTGTTGTAAGAACCCCAGTACTAAACCATATATGGGAATAAACTTTAGAGCAACATAAGACCTTAAATGTTCAAGAAATTGTTGAGCAAAGAAGGGCTCATCATCACAAGGAATTTCTTCAATCATTGTTTCAATGTCAGATCCAAAATAGCCTTGCAAGAAGGACAAATAATCCATGAACACACTTAGAAAGAATATCTAAGAGGCCTTCTAAGTTATCTTATCAAATTTGTAGAAGAGGCCCTAGAATAATGGACAATAGTTGATGAAGAGAAAATGTTGGAACATGAAATTGAAGAGTTGCTTTCCTTATTGACACCAGATTCTATGTATGAGGATCATATGTCAGAAAAATTGCTTGGTACAATAATGGAAGATATTGAACAAGGGAGCCAAGGAAATCAAGATTACATCAAATCCTAGTTTGAGAAAATCATTAATCCCCAATACTCCATTCTTCAACAACTCTTGGCATCAAAATGATTTGAGAAGTTGGCCTTTCATATCTGGGTATTTATTAATGTATATTTTCCATCACTGGATATGAGTACTTTAGAGATCATGATCCATAGATGGTTACACTGGAAATATGCATACACTTGAAGAATATATTCTTATTTCTAGTAGAATAGATTTGTATGGGGAAATAAATAAATAAAAGTAAAGAGAAAAATAAGGTTTGTTGTGAAAACCGACTTGTTTGGCGCAAATTAGTAGGGATCTAGCTATAAAAATAGGTAATTGGTTGGCTATATCCCCAAAAAAGTATGTTGATGATGTCTTGTTTATTTTTAAAATATCATATTGGTTCTTTGCTCAGCTGGATGACGGGAGATTCATCCAAGCTCTCCTTCCAACAGGTTTTCAATCCATTGACTTCAACACATTTTTCTGGGTCTGACCAAAAAGACTACATCTGACTTAGTCTGTTGAAGCACTCCATGAACAAGCTGCTTACGGCTTGGGATCGTCATCCCTCTTACATTCCAAGATAGAAGGGAGAGCTTAATTAAAGGAAGAGAGGGTTGCCCAGAGTACTAAACCTATTGCTCAATGCTACATTCCCCAAAGAAGAGGCCCCCTATCCTTCTCTTTTCTGCTTTCCGAGCCCGTGCCCTATTAGAATGAGAATCTATTGGTCATTATTTACTCGAGGTTTGGAATGTAGTAATTATTTAGCATAGTTGATAGAATGAACCTTAAGATGGCGTATCATGTTTTTTTAGTTCGCTGACTATACCTTGAAAATGTTGATTTGGTAAATTCATTTGATATCACTTAGTTAGTTGGGTTAAAATCGAATCCATCCATCATACACACCATCCATAGTGCATCGTATTTAAGTTCTAAGTAGAGTGTTTTCGTGTGTTTTTTATAGGGTTTTGGTTCATATTCCACCTGAAACTCAAGACATTTATATGGTACCCTAGAGCCTTCATGCCTCAATGGCATGTATGCTTGTCATCCACTAACGAAATACATCAATGTTTCTTGTTGGATGAATTATACAATCATTTGACTCCAAAAAATCTACTCATGCCTGATAGAATGTGCCTAGTACCTTGATTCCCATTGACATCAAAGCCGGGATATCTCACATTGGTTAACAACCCTCTTCAATGGTTGGTAATCCAATGATTCATGTCATGTTGGACTTTGACACCTCTAATCACATGGGAAGTATTGCACAAGGAGGAACGTGGATGAAGACCTTGCAGATCATTAACAATTATAGGAATCTTGAAAACCTGTAATCATGGACAGTTCAACATGCATATGTTTAATTTCTGTACAAAAGAAGTTCAACAATATATTCATATTTGTTCAAACATTCAGTTATTATCAGCCTGGTTTAGCAACATTAGTCCTTGCAAGAAATACACAATGTTACATGAACTCCATAGTAAATACACAAAGGTGACAGGGAATTCTGTAGGTGATAGTTTTCAATTTTCATGAATGAGGATGACAACAAACATAGTATTTTTGGTATCTGAATGTATTCAAATCATTCAACAAAGTTTCCATTCCAATTCAAATTTGAGAGCTCAAGCATTCATCTCGATTAGGATGATTATTTTATTTTCAACTTTAGTTTCTGCAACATAACATCAACATCAGTGTCACATCAATTTTAGATGTAACTTGAGGTAAGAATCTTTCCTATTCCTTCTAATTCATTAGATGCAAAGGAAATTTATTATTATAAAAACAACATTTTTATATCTTATATATTTGTTATTTTATAATAACCTTTACTTCTCCTATAATCATATCATGGTTATCATATAGTTTATCTGATCCAAACCACTTCTTCTCATGATTCTACTCATCCCTACCATCACAATTACTCACTTACTCATTTTTCATTCCCTTATAACAACATAATTACCCACCTTTCAACACAACTAACATGATTTCATGACATGATTGATTGATGTGGTTATGAACTCATTCAAATCATTGTAGGGACTTGACATGAGTTCATTTAATCGCCTGCCTATCGTATTGTGACCATTTACATTCATACTCACGTTTCAACTGATTGATGAAGAGGTGTTGAATAGTAGTGCCATATCTTTGTTGACTAACCATTGAGGACTACGTGAATAAGTATGGGGAGACAAGGGAGGAATGATAG
>JZKD02S2186042.1:12135-27652 GCA_000966675.3 Picea glauca
CAAAACACCCCTCCTTGTGACTCCCATCATCACATTCATATTTGACAATTTATCTCATTGATATTTGAAATTATTTTCAAAAATATGTTACTCATATATCCAAAGAAAACATGTTTTCCAAACAAACTTCTGGAGTCAACTGTCATCAACAATAAATAAATTAAAACTCAAAAACCATATTTTCCACTTTGATATGCAATCCTTCCTTGATTGTTGTTGCCACCCTTTGATTTCTCTGAATTTTCCTCTGGAGGCATTGAGCCTTTAGGCATAATCTCATTGATCACATAAGAAAAATCGTCCCTCAAATGCATCCAGGAACACACAGATTTATCAGAGCCATGGAGGGCGAGGAAGGGGAAACAATGGCTTTTCCTTTGTCAAGGGCATGGTGGGCCTCAATTTTTAATCTTTTTCTAGAATGGGAGGATTGCACTGGTGAGTGGGTAAGGGATTCTTGGACAATATGATTGTTAGGAGGGGGGAAAGGTATGGATAAATTGGGCCAGCCATAATGTTGGGAAATTGTCGGATGGACAATCTCTTGCCATCCATCATTTTCAGGAACCTTGGGTTACAATGAGACATGAAGGGGCAAGGGAATACTAGGGGCTTTTGGATCTTGGAAAGGAGGCCTTTCAAGCCTAGGTTGGAGCACTCCTTGCCCAATCCAATTGAAACATTGGGCTTGAAACAACTGGCCTAACTCTTGCGAGTCAACATCAAAGTGTATGGAGAATCGTGGCCTTCTTGGACCTCTATTCCAATTACCTCTCCCTCGGTTGTCTCTTCCATGGCTACCTCGGCTGAAAAATATCATTCCTGCATGCATGATTTATTATCAAATAGATCCTTTACAACCATACATGAAAAATCCTTAAAAATATGAAATAGACTTTGGCTCAACAACATATCATACTCATGCAATCCAATCCATACAAATTGCTTAACTGTTGGCAATAAGCAGGGGGTGAACAAAAGGTCCTGGGATATGTGAGGGGTTTGTAATGAGATAAACATGATAAAATGAGGGAGAAAATAAACATGGTTACTACTCAAAGACAAAAAACAATCAATTGTAATGAAAACCAAAGAAAATATCAGTATGATCCAACCAAGAAACTGTGATTTCAAACTACTTCAATACAAAATTCTTCTTGACTGTAATTAAATTTTAGAAAATTGAGTGAAAAATTAATGTTGGAAGGTGATAGGGTTGTAATTAGAGAAAAGAGAAATAATGGTAGGGAAAAAGAGAGGATATTGTTCATAAAATTAATTAAGTAATCCATAAAACCATTCTATAAAAGGAAATAACACCAACCAAATAATCATTGTGATCAAATGAAAACTACTGTGTATAATTCAATTAATTTTGTACATTGACTTGATAACTATTTGTAATCATATTTTTAACACATTGTCACCAAACAAGACAACATGCATCCCACAACAAACTATAAAAGAGTTATGTTTCTTCTCATTCTCCATTTAATATTTTAAAACAATTCCCAAATGAATACACAATCACTTATTTCCACTCTGTTCAGCATCAACTCATCAACCACTACCCACGAATTATTTCAATAATCAAATAAAGACTCAAAGTTTGTGCCCAATTCTGTCCTTTCATTCATTTAATAATTAAATTGTAATGAGGTTATACTGTCATAGAACATGTGTCTATCTCTGTTACGATGCATGATATTCATCAATGCACATAACGGATAACCAAATACAACCATCAATATTTTAATTGCAAAGATTTTGACTTGCCATTTAAACACACAAACAACGATCACCATTTTAACTCATACTATGCTTGGAATATATAGACCATTCGACAAAACGCACAGTATTTGTGTGATTGTACAGGTCCAACTACTCTGAACCTAAACATCCACAATGTTGGGCTATCAATCAATATAACGAGGTAGCAATAGTAAGCCCGGTCTCATCTCATAAATTATTCAAATTTGCAACAAAACCATATTGTTTAAAAACCTGTGACCATCTCTGATGGCGTAATTAATAATATCCATAGCATATACAGTGGATGGACATGCCATAATTACCATGATTTCAATACTCTCATGGAAATTAAAACCCACATTCACAACAATCATCAACTCAACCTAACATGTTGTAGGAAGTCCACACATACCCAAGCATTACACACGAAGCATTGTTGTGACTTAATCAATTAAAACTAATGCTAGTTTAATAATTCAATAATCGAAATGTAAAACACAACGACCGTGCAATTTCATTTCTCCAATCAACCAATTAACCATGCAGAGCTTATCAATTTGATTGTTATAATAACCAATTGTAGTGACTAAAAACCAATTACCAAAACCACTATAAACATAATCAACAGAGACGAGCCAATGATAGAATATTGTCGACAATTCACCACCAAATCATAACATTCAACAAAAACCCAACCAGACCTATTGTTTCCCTCTATCAAAAAATGGGCTTGATAAGTCAAGGGTTTTCTCTGTGGACCAACACATGGAGACTAGAGTCAACCCCCCAACATCGGGTGAGAACATGGGATACCAATGGTGCACACACATTTTATACCACCATTAACTTCATAGACAGGGTGACAATTCCCGTGATAGGAGATATTATGAGCAGAGGAGAAAGGATTCATTTTGGTCCTATAACAATACTTATAACACACAGGGTATAACCCTCATGGTTTTCCCAATCAACTGAAGAATGATGAGATAAAACAGAGCTGAGAAATAACAATCAACCTTAAGAAATCCCTTTGGCATAACGACTATCATAACCCCTACACAAACACCAATAATATGAATGAATGCATACCCACATGAATGATACGTAGTGACACTAAGTGTTTCAAACCCAACAAACCCCATAACAACAAACGACTAGGTATGGTGATAAGAAAGCATGGAGACAACCAACCAATTTGGACCAAATGAAAACTCTTCAACCAAGACCAATAAGGCTGACAGAGAGCCTTCATGGCTTCTAAACTCAAAATGATTAATGAAACTATAACTTCAAACATTATTGCAATGAAACCACACCAACCATTCATTCCAGAAAAATATCACAAATTTACATAGTTGCTAGACTTAAGAAAAGCACAGACCCGTACATCACCAAGCCAATATCTATGTCATAACCATATCAGGTTCATGAATGGCGAAAAGACATACCTGTAACCACGAAAACCTTAAAAACACGATCTTGGCCGAACAGTTCTTCCTCTTCTTGAAAATCAAAGCTTAGCTACAATGAACACAATTTGAAAAATAGCCAAGGTGATGAACAGTGGGAGGGGTATGGAGTGTCATGCAGTAAATGCACATCGCCTCCACCCTCTATTCATTCAATTCCTTAGTACACGCCAACCCACTAATCCTTCAACTCATCCAATTAAACCATGCATTGAAACCAACATCCACTAATTTCCAAGAGCGTCACCCTATGTCACATTAACCAATGCCAACCAAACTATAATGCATATCACATAATATCCATATAACTCAATAAATCATATAGCCACTAACCCCGTTAGCTAGGAATAACAATCATTCTTTTAATTCCAATGCATATAGTGTAGAATATTAGTATAGTCTAGTTTCTTCCTTTTGCACTTTGTTATATTTATTTTATCTCTTTTCAACTGCTTTTATATATTATTACTAACATGTATCTTATGTAGGTGATACAGTAATGAATCGAAGAACAGATAGCAAGGGTAACAATGGATAACATAGGTCATCATAACACGAAATTAGATCCCACAGAAACAAAAAAACACATAACATTCCTTATCCATCATTCATTTGTCGCAATTAGAACCAACACATAATAGAATTTATCCATCACCAATAAAACCAAGATTTCATCAATCATGTAGAACTCTGTACCAGTTTTGAACATCAGCATAACATGAAATAAGAACCATATATGATCTCATAGTCAACAAGGGCATTCGAGCTACTAGTATTATATATCTTGTTAGATTATAATAATAGGATTTATCAATACTTTGCAGGCACAAATACTCATTGTGATTTTAATCGTCAACACCACTCAACTTCCCAAACTAGTTAGCACTCAAAGTCTCACATTCTTCGCGACACAGACACACACCAATCCAGATTAAACCATCGCTCTTCCCTCCATACTGCACAACCCAAAAGAATGGACCCCCTTCGTTGCTACACAGTCCCTCGGGATGTCCACCTCCTTCCAGGGATCAAGAGCATCTGGTCAAGACTCTCCATGCTAGAACTCTCGGGATTCGTAGTTGTGAATAAAATTTAGCACATGNCCATTAACTTCATAGACAGGGTGACAATTCCCGTGATAGGAGATATTATGAGCAGAGGAGAAAGGATTCATTTTGGTCCTATAACAATACTTATAACACACAGGGTATAACCCTCATGGTTTTCCCAATCAACTGAAGAATGATGAGATAAAACAGAGCTGAGAAATAACAATCAACCTTAAGAAATCCCTTTGGCATAACGACTATCATAACCCCTACACAAACACCAATAATATGAATGAATGCATACCCACATGAATGATACGTAGTGACACTAAGTGTTTCAAACCCAACAAACCCCATAACAACAAACGACTAGGTATGGTGATAAGAAAGCATGGAGACAACCAACCAATTTGGACCAAATGAAAACTCTTCAACCAAGACCAATAAGGCTGACAGAGAGCCTTCATGGCTTCTAAACTCAAAATGATTAATGAAACTATAACTTCAAACATTATTGCAATGAAACCACACCAACCATTCATTCCAGAAAAATATCACAAATTTACATAGTTGCTAGACTTAAGAAAAGCACAGACCCGTACATCACCAAGCCAATATCTATGTCATAACCATATCAGGTTCATGAATGGCGAAAAGACATACCTGTAACCACGAAAACCTTAAAAACACGATCTTGGCCGAACAGTTCTTCCTCTTCTTGAAAATCAAAGCTTAGCTACAATGAACACAATTTGAAAAATAGCCAAGGTGATGAACAGTGGGAGGGGTATGGAGTGTCATGCAGTAAATGCACATCGCCTCCACCCTCTATTCATTCAATTCCTTAGTACACGCCAACCCACTAATCCTTCAACTCATCCAATTAAACCATGCATTGAAACCAACATCCACTAATTTCCAAGAGCGTCACCCTATGTCACATTAACCAATGCCAACCAAACTATAATGCATATCACATAATATCCATATAACTCAATAAATCATATAGCCACTAACCCCGTTAGCTAGGAATAACAATCATTCTTTTAATTCCAATGCATATAGTGTAGAATATTAGTATAGTCTAGTTTCTTCCTTTTGCACTTTGTTATATTTATTTTATCTCTTTTCAACTGCTTTTATATATTATTACTAACATGTATCTTATGTAGGTGATACAGTAATGAATCGAAGAACAGATAGCAAGGGTAACAATGGATAACATAGGTCATCGTAACACGAAATTAGATCCCACAGAAACAAAAAAACACATAACATGCCTTATCCATCATTCATTTGTCGCAATTAGAACCAACACAAAATAGAATTTATCCATCACCAATAAAACCAAGATTTCATCAATCATGTAGAACTCTGTACCAGTTTTGAACATCAGCATAACATGAAATAAGAACCAGATATGATCTCATAGTCAACAAGGGGGTTCGAGCTACTAGTATTATATATCTTGTTAGCTTATAATAATAGGATTTAGCAATACTTTGCAGGCACAAATCCTCATTGTTATTTTAATCGTCAACACCACTCATCTTCCCAAACTAGTTAGCACTCAAAGTCTCACATTCTTCTCGACACAGACACACACCAATCCATATTAAACCATCTCTCTTCTCTCCATATTGCACAACCCAAAAGAATGGACCCCCTTCTTTGCTACACAGTCCCTCGGGATGTCCACCTCCTTCCAGGGATCAAGAGCATCTGGTCAAGACTCTCCATGCTAGAACTCTCGGGATTCGTAGTTGTGAATAAAATTTAGTACATGCCAATGCATCTTAGGAATGCAGTCATTAATTCATGGCTATAATACACCAACAGTCACTACAACCATCCAACAATGGATTCTCTCTAAGAAATTGGTTTTTCCTTTCCCCAACCAATATCAAGGATGAATAAGGAATGATAAATGAAAATAAATGAATGAAAGAGTGAGAGAGTGAATGAATAATAACAAAATGAAGAGTGTGAACAATGAACAATGAGTGAACCCCCAAACAACCCAAAAATGGGTTTATATAATTACTTGAAAATCAAGAACCACATGGACTTTACCCAAGAAGCACATGTAACCACTTCTCTCCATTAAAATATATATGGGTAAATAAAATATGATAAAATGACTTATCCCCTNTCACACCTTGTGCATGTTCTCATAGGTGGGTTTTTCTGAAGGACTTGTGGATTTTTTCAAGGGTTTCAGTAGGGAACTAAAAGAACTGCTTCAGATCAAAGGGAAGTGTATGAATGATCCTTGACCAGGAGGTCAATGGACCCTGTCGATGTAGAGGTAAGGGGGGTCTAAATCAGAAGGCTCCCTCTCCTTCCTCCATTTCTTGAATATGCATTCATATGTTGAAAAAATATGGTTATAATCCCTAATTTTACAAAATGTTCAAGAAACCATTTTGTTAGAATTATGCATATTATATAATTTTTTCCAAACAATGCTATAGGTCCTTTTTGTTCTCAATTCACAAAGAAATATATCATCATTCTATAAATTATAACAATTTAATTTTATTATCCTCCGAATGATATTTCAAAAAAACTATACTCATGCCCCATTTTGATATTTCAGTTGAAAGTTATGGCTTCATGAAAAAACCACTTGAACCCTTTTTGTGCATTCTCTCCACTGGTTTAATTTTATTGAAATGTCAACTTCTATCAACCACAGAAGAAAATATATCAAGAAATAGAGAGACTTTTATATGATACGTAGTTAAAAATATTTACAATGAATTCATAACAACTCTTCTATTTTCAATATGATACACCAATCAAACACTACAACAATATGGAATCTGCAACTATCCCTTTTCACCCTTTTTCTAGACTAGAATTTTTAGCAAGACTGACTATCTCACAATCTGTGCACTTATGGAAAAATTTCACTAAACCAAAGTTGTTAGTATCAGTGAGTATGTAGAATGTTGAGTACATGAAATTTTTCATTTTTGTGATCTAGGGTCACTTTTTCTTCTCTAAAAATATAAAAAATTGCTAAGAAGTGGCCTGTAATAGTGGAGTTTGGCCTATTTCAGTATCCCCATTCTAATCCCCTTAGGTTTTATTCATTTCCTTCATGGTTTATTTGTGTTTCATCTTTATGGACTCTCTCCCAGAGTTTCAACTTAATCTAGACCTCTTCCAATGATCTGGACCCAGATATTTAAAAACCATTGTTTTGCATTTTTTGGCAAATCCAATCATATTTAGATAGGATCGTTGTTTGACACTTTTATATATATACTCTCCATGGAAGGAACCCATAATTTTCATCTCAATCCAGCTTAGGTTTCTCTATTTATGGCCAAAATACGAAAAATGGCTCTAGACTTTGTTTTTTTTTTTTTTTTAAACAGTGGAACAATTTTTCCTAAGTGTGATATGCACCATCGATCTCAAATCAAAAGCATTTTTTAATGTTTATATCCTTTCTATCAATGATCGATGATCAAGGATCGGTGATTACCTTTGTGAAACAAACCATACCACTAATATTCCCGACACCCAATCACCAACCATCGACCGTTTTTCTCCCCAACCAAAATTTGCCCACGAATCTCGTTGATGCTCGAACATTGACCATAGGCCATCAACGATCTTCTTAAAAAAAACAATATTGTTTACAAATATCTCTGAATCCCAACCATCGATGATCGACCATCCCTTCACTGATGTGGCATGACACATGGATGATGACCTGGCATGACACGTCATGATAAGGAATCAACTAGGATAGCATGGCATGACACGTGGAAGTTGACATGTCATGAAACATCATCACCTTCCTTTCTCCAATGACCATCGATGGTCAGAGATTTCCTTTCGATGAAAGAAATGTCACCCAAAGTCGTCGATCCTTGATCCATCGACCATCGACGATCGAATATATCTCCTTGCGAACTTCAACACTTCACCAAAACTTGTTGATCCCCAACAATCAGTCGTTGTCAATCAAACATTTCTATTGATGAAATGAATAATTCACCAAACTCTTCCAACCCCCGACCATTGGTCGTCAATGAAAGATGATTTCTATTGGCGAATTTCAACACTTAGAAATTTTTGGCCAAAGCCCAAGTGAATATGGGTTGTCGATCTCCCACTTAAACTAATCTCAAAAGTTGATTTCCTCTAAATTCGAAATGGAAGAAAAATACCATGGACCATCGATCTTCCTCATTTTCCAAACCACCGAATCTTAGTCGTTGCGATGGTAAATTTTTCAAACTTTGAAAACATTACAATTTTTAAAAATTTCAAGAATGAATTTGGGTCATTGATCTCAAGATCAAACACAATATCGGTCGTCGATTATATGAACTCTTAATAGCACAATAGTGACCATTAAAATATGGATTTTTCAACCTTCAAAGTCAAATTCATCTCTACAACTCTACAGATCAAATCCATTAACTTCTCAGTTAATTCTGAGTTATTTCAAACTCGAATTTTCTCACAAATTTAAGGATTTTTTTTTTCTAATTTACCACCATTTTCCCCAAATTCGCACAGACCAAAATCTGTGAGAGTGAATCTTCTCGATTCTCACTTGTTTAGGCCCATACTAGTTTGGTGTTTCAACCAAAATCTCGGATACCAATCTATAGCATACCCAACCACCCATAGGTTGGGCATGCTACTCCAAAAACTCACTTCTAAACTGAGTTTGAAATATGATACCAGTTAATTAATAAAGAATCAAGGAAGAACACCATAACAAAACATGCAATAATCAAGATCCATTATACAACATAAAATAAATGAATATATTTCCATGCACCACAATAACTAGCAAACATGCATATTATAAGCTACAAATCAAAGAGATAATAATAATACACAATAGGAATAAATATATCAATAAAGAAACACATAAAAAAAAAGAACTTATCTTATTAAAAAACATTCACCAACTAGCTGCAAACCAAAGATGTTTCAGTCAACCATAGACACTATTGTTCAAAGTCTGAACAACAAGTCACCCATGAGCGAGGGCCATGAATCCACAAGGAAAGTTCCAGGGTGCCACTCAACTTCCCAAACGAGTCATCACTCAAGTTCTCACAAGCTCTTCAACACACAAAGAAATCCAACGTACACCAGCTCTCTTCTCTCCAGCATCCACAACCCAAGAGAATGGACCCCCTTCTCTACAACGCAATCCCTTAGGCTATCCACCTCCTTCTAGGGCTCCAGTGCATCTTATCAATAATCTCCACATTGAGACTCTCGTGACTCATAGATGTGAATAAAATTTAGTACATGTCAATGCATCTCAGGCATGTAGGAATCAATTCATCCCTGGAATACACCAGCAGTCACTACAACCAACCAAAAATGGCTACTCTCCTAGCAATTTGTTTTTCCTTTCCCCAACCAAGATCAAGAATGAATGAGGAATGATAAATGAGAATCAATGAATGAAAGAGTGAAAGAGTGAATGAAGAAGAACATAATGAAGAGTGTGAACAATGAACAATGAGTGAACCCCCAAATAGCCCAAAAATGGGTTTATATAGTTACTTGAAAATAAAGAACCACATGGTGTTATAACCCTAAATTTCAGCACATGCATACCTGGCATCGGGCCTTCTTACATGTCATTTTTTCCAAGCCATCACTGAAATCTCTTCTTAAAAAACATTATTTTTGAAGATGTACACGCCCTGCAACACTACTTCCCATGTGTGTACGCTATTTGCACCATTAATGCCCACATACATATTCTAGATGCATCATTACAACCTACGTATACTCACAAAAGTTGTAAAAATTAAAAAGATGTAAGGAGATATGGGCTTTTAGGTAGTTTCCCAACCAATTGACCGCTCATAGCCCTTCACCCAACCGAATAACTATATTTTTGGCATATAAAAGAAGGTGTTGGAGTCTCATTCCAAAGCTAATAATAAGAATAGTGAAACTCTACCCATTTCAATTTTCCCCCTTGCCCCAAGAATTTGCAACCACAATGTGAGTTTTGAGCCAGAATTCCCTATTCTAGCCTTTTTCCTCCATTGAAATCCCGTGTCATTTCCCTAGAGAGAATTGTGAGAGGAGAAGAATATGTGGAAGCATTTGGAGCTTGGTGAAGAGGATCCCAGACCAGGTTCGAGGAGAATTCATCGATCTCATTGTAAGTGAATTTGTGAGATTAATAAAAAGAAGTACTTTTTTTGTCCTGCCACATGATGTGTGCAATCTTTATGTTTGGATTTATATTTTAGTATGACATCTAATACACTAATTCATATATAATATGCATGTTCGTAGTTATTTTTTTTTCTATTTATGAATTCAAGTTGGCCTTGGGAGGATATTTGCAGTTGAGGAACAATGGAACGCAAAAGGATCGACACCAGACGCGAACTTTAAGGTAGAGTTACCGGATCCTTTTATTTTTTTATTTTATGCATGAATGCGGGGTATTGTCAGGGTAGTATAAAAAGTTGGAGAATTTAAATGGTTATATATGCCTACATGATGAACCCTAGTGTAGTCCATAGGGGGGTTTTCACAATATATAAAAATTGGCAACCATATTGGGGAAGCCTCTAAGGTTTTTAGGGGATAGTTTTTGGGTGTTTTAATTGGTTTGATTACCTTTTTTTTGAGTTCTCTATAAGTTTCTGAGTATTTAAGGGATTCTGGTCTGCCATATCAGTACTCCCTGCCTTGTTAGCCTTGACTATTAGTTTTCTTTTTTAGAAGTTACAGAGGTGTATGTGGCCTGCAGTGGGTCTACACACGTACATACACGCCCTACCTTTGGACAACCCACGTACATACGCAGGCTGTTGAAGTGTCAATAGTGTGGCTATGTCAAGAATTTATTTTTCAAGAAGAGGCAGTCAACCTCTTCCCTGATTGAAGTCACACTTCTCAGGGGTTTTCTTGATCCAGTCCTGGTTTCTGTTGTCACAGTCTTTAGCCTGGATTTGACGTCAGTTAGTTTTTTCATTTAAAGACTTCTTGTTTTTTCTTTGTAAAGGATTTTGAGGCGATTTTGTGAGTCTTTTCTGACCAACTTGTTTAATTATTATTAGTGAATCCCTGCGATCCGCAGTAGACTAGAAATTAGTTTTTGGTCTTGTCTTGTCTTCTCTTCACTTTTTCCCTTTTACTTGCTTTAGAAGAAAAGAAAAGAATTTATTTCAAGTTTCTTATTTTTGAGGCATAAAAATAAAATAAAAAAGTTTTCATTTCTTTGTTTGGTTAAGTAGTTAGGTTAGTTTCTTAGATTATCAGGAAAAAGAGTGGTTTATTTGTTCTTTATTGAATGATTAGAACACTAAGTAGCTTGTAGTCGAGCGAAATATGGTTTTGGGTGTTTCTTTTAAAAAGATGATGAAAAAAAGAGTTAGTTTGAAAAGTTGGTTAAAGAGTTCAAATTTGAAAATCTTTATTTGTCAAAAAGAAGTATCTTTGCTTTCAGTTTCATTTAATGCTCTTCTCTTTCATCTCTTAAAACACACCACTGGTTTCATTTATGTTCCCTTGAATTAAAACAAGCCACTTAAAATTAACGATAAATGAAAAATTATTAGGCTTTATGTTTGTAGGGTTGATCCACTAGTCTACGCTAGAGCCTTGATTTAGGTTGGAGAGGAAACTCTTCAAGGCTATAAAAAAAACATACGAGTCAGTGCTAGGGAGTGTCAAAAGTCTAGAAAATGTGAAATCCCCCTCTAACAAAGGGGCTAAACATGAGGTTGTGTGTAGAAAGGTAGCAAAGATAACCCCTCCAAAGTCGAACGAGGCATAGTGGGGAACGTATATAGACGACTTGTCTTGGGATTCTATCAGTCACATTTTCCACAGAGCTTCATGGGTCTTGAATCCGTTCGAGGTCCTCAGTCGTCTTCGTGAACACCTTCTTTTGATACCCTTGATAGGTTTTGGCCTTGATACCCTGCTCATTGTGGTCCACCCAACTATCGACTGTACCCGCCTGGTGATTGTTCATATGCTGACAACCTAGTTACCTTTATTACAGTGACTTACATAGGTGACTGCGGGGGTATATTTTGGTACCTAGGGTAGACATTGGGCCACGATTTGCAGAGCATACCTAGAGGGTGCTTCCTTATTCATCTTGCACTTGCACTGGTAAGTTTCTCTAGTGTTGGTTGGTGAACTGTTCTTCTAACTAGTTAGTGGTTTGATTTCTTGATCTCATAGGAATTTTTCTTGTGTGTGTTGGTTTTAAATGTTAGTAAAAGCCCTAGTGTGTCATTAATTTTCTCACACAGTGGAAGATCAAGAGCTTCATCGATTGCAAAGGCTTCTAGGTCTACCACCGTTTGAATTGGAGCCACCACCACAACCGCTAAGGTGAATACTTCACCAACAAGGGTCTTTTGAGGTGACTGAGCCACAAGAAACTATACCCAAGCCATCCCTAAGAGGAGAACATATGAATCTGGAGGAGTGTACCATTTTTTACCTTGGAGCAGAAACTCTCAGGTCGTCTAACTCCCTGATCACTGACTTGCCAGTGCCCATCATGGTACAAGTTTCCCCCCCAAGGGTAACTCATCACAAGCATCAAATAGTATTGCAAGCAGGGATGGAAGAAAATGCTTCTACTTCATCTAGGAGTCCTCATACTCCCTCAACGACTGCCAATGTCAGGGGCGTTCTGCCTCCTAACTGACCCTTGCAGTTTCAGGCCACTATGGTCTCAACCGCCTCTACCTCAGCCAATGGTCTAATTCTGTCTATGGTGGTGATCGCCATTTTGTTCACACAGAGTGCAATAGGACCTCTGTTTTCATATGGGATGCCCGACTTTGATATGAACTCGGTCCTATCCTACTCCACCCTACAGACCATGGGTCTGGGGGTAGGGATCTCAAACACTCCTCTGCAAGGGTCCATGCGGGGCACCTCAGCCCCTTATAATGGTTTCCCTTACGACGGGGGTCATATACCTTCATCGTCTCCCTCGCTTTGTGGTTCTTCTCAGCAGCCCATCTGGTCAACCATGAACTATAACTTGTCTAGAGCAGGTAGTCAAGGACCTTCTTCCAACACCACACAGGTGGGTTCTTTTTCATTCTCTTTGTTCGACATGTTTGGTAACAACGGATTCTCATCAGTTGTCATCTCGGCTGGGGGAAACCCTATTTTTGGACAACAAAACCCTGTGCAAGGTACTATTCNTTTGAGTTCTCTATAAGTTTCTGAGTATTTAAGGGATTCTGGTCTGCCATATCAGTACTCCCTGCCTTGTTAGCCTTGACTATTAGTTTTCTTTTTTAGAAGTTACAGAGGTGTATGTGGCCTGCAGTGGGTCTACACACGTACATACACGCCCTACCTTTGGACAACCCACGTACATACGCAGGCTGTTGAAGTGTCAATAGTGTGGCTATGTCAAGAATTTATTTTTCAAGAAGAGGCAGTCAACCTCTTCCCTGATTGAAGTCACACTTCTCAGGGGTTTTCTTGATCCAGTCCTGGTTTCTGTTGTCACAGTCTTTAGCCTGGATTTGACGTCAGTTAGTTTTTTCATTTAAAGACTTCTTGTTTTTTCTTTGTAAAGGATTTTGAGGCGATTTTGTGAGTCTTTTCTGACCAACTTGTTTAATTATTATTAGTGAATCCCTGCGATCCGCAGTAGACTAGAAATTAGTTTTTGGTCTTGTCTTGTCTTCTCTTCACTTTTTCCCTTTTACTTGCTTTAGAAGAAAAGAAAAGAATTTATTTCAAGTTTCTTATTTTTGAGGCATAAAAATAAAATAAAAAAGTTTTCATTTCTTTGTTTGGTTAAGTAGTTAGGTTAGTTTCTTAGCTTATCAGGAAAAATAGTGGTTTATTTGTTCTATATTGAATGATTAGAACACTAAGTAGCTTGTAGTCGAGCGAAATATGGTTTTGGGTGTTTCTTTTAAAAATATGATGAAAAAAAGAGTTAGTTTGAAAAGTTGGTTAAAGAGTTCAAATTTGAAAATCTTTATTTGTCAAAAAGAAGTATCTTTTGCTTTCAGTTTCATTTAATTCTCTTCTCTTTCATCTCTTAAAACACACCACTGGTTTCATTTATGTTCCCTTGAATTAAAACAAGCCACTTAAAATTAACGATAAATGAAAAATTATTAGACTTTATGTTTGTAGGGCTGATCCACTAGTCTAGGCTAGAGCCTTGATTTAGGTTGGAGAGGAAACTCTTCAAGGCTATAAAAAAAAAATACGAGTCAGTGCTAGGGAGTGTCAAAAGTCTAGCAAATGTGAAATTTATCTGGGACCCCCCTCTAACACAGGGGCTAAACATGAGGTCGTGTGTAGAAAGGTAGCAAATATAACCCCTCCAAAGACGAACGAGGCATAGTGGGGAACGCATATAGACGACTTGTCTTGGGATTCTATCAGTCACATTTTCCACAGAGCTTCATGGATCTTGAATCCGTTCGAGTTCCTCGGTCGTCTTCGGGAACACCTTCTTTTGATACCCTTGATAGGTTTTGGGCTTGATACCCTGCTCATTGCGGTCCACCCAACTATCGACTGTACCCACCTGGTGATTGTTCGTACGCTGACAACCTAGTTACCTTTATTACAGTGACTTACATAGGTGACTGCGAGGGTATATTGTGGTACCTAGGGTAGACATTGGGCCACGATTTGCAGAGCATACCTAGAGGGTGCTTCCTTATTCAGCTTGCACTTGCACTGGTAAGTTTCTCTAGTGTTGGCTCGTGAACTGTTCTTCTAACTAGTTAGTGGTTTGATTTCTTGATCTCATAGGAATTTTTCTTGTGTGTGTTGGTTTTAAACATTAGTAAAAGCCCTAGTGTGTCATTAATTTTCTCACACAGTGGAAGATCAAGAGCTTCATCGATTGCAAAGGCTTCTGGTTCTGCCACTGTTTGAATTGGAGCCACCACCACAACCGCTAAGGTGAAGACTTCACTAACAAGGGTCTTTTGAGGTGACTAAGCCACAAGAAACTATACTCGAGCCATCCCTAAGAGGAGAACATATGAATCTGGAGGAGCGTACCATTTTTTACCTTGGAGAAGAAACTCTCAGGTCGTCTAACTCCCTGATCACTGACTTGCCAGTGCCCATCATGGTACAAGTTTCCCCCCCAAGGGTAACTCATCACAAGCATCAAATAGTCTTGCAAGAAGGGATGGAAGAAAATGCTTCTACTTCGTCTAGGAGTCCTCATACTCCCTCAACGACTGCCAATGTCAGGGGTGTTCTGCCTCC
>JZKD02S2186064.1:15101-30116 GCA_000966675.3 Picea glauca
AAAATAATGTGTATCACATAATCATAAGTCTATCTATCCAACAAAAATGGAAACTGGTGGCGCAAAACACATGCATCCTCCAACGTCACCGGGTATGGACTATAGTTGTCCCACTGTACCTTAACCTCCTCTACTGTTCGACACCATATCTTTTAAATGTGATGATCCAGTATGTGGATGGACTCATCCACGAGCGCACCCTCATCTGACACCCGCAAGGTGCTCAAGTCCAGACATGTGTAGCATCACTAATCATAATGTGTCAATCAGAGACGTGAAAGACATCATGCATACATCTCAAGAATCAGGCAAGGCTAGTCAATTTTCCACGGCCTCACTTTTCCAAAGTCTCATAGGATATAGTTTATCCCCTCTTCTGAACTTGATCAGACTCTTATGCAGTTTCTGCCACAAAAATACTCGATCGCCACATCGTAACTACGGTCGACACGGTGTGCATCGACATAAATCTTATGTCGATATTGTGCTTCTTTAATCCTTTGTATTATTGCTTTCATTTTCTCTTCCATTTCTTGGATCACTTATGGTCCCACCAGAACCCTATCCTCAAGACAATCCTAACTCAAAGGCATCTGATGGGGTCACCCGTAAAGAAACTCGAAAGGCGCCATCTTAATGGTGCTTTTGTAACTATTGTTATAAGCGAATTCCACCAGTGGCAAGATTTCTTCCCAATGCTATTGTTGGCCCATCAAGTACATGTGCAACATGTCCTCCAAGGTATGGTTCGTTCATTCGGTCTACCCGTCAGTCTTTGGGTGATACGTAGTACTGAAGTTAATTTGGGTTCCCAAGGATTCTTGGAAACTCATCCAAAATCACCCAGTAAGCATCGATCCTCAATCGGATATAATCCTCTTAGGCATGCTATGCAACCTCACAAGATCACTGATGAACACTCTAGCTATGTCAAGTGCCTGATACGTCGTACACACAAGAATAAAGTGAGCACTCTTCGTCAGAGAGTCTACTACTACAAAAATCGAGTCATGACTCCTTGTCATTAGTGGCAATCCAACAATAAAATCCATCGAAATAACCTCTCATTTTGATTTTGGAATAGCGTGTGGCTCTAGTAATCCTGTCGGGTGTCTATTGTAGTAATCTTGTCAGGTGTCTATGTTCAGCCTTTACCTGCTGACATTCTAGACATATGGCCACATAGTTGACTATGTCTACCTTCATTCCCTTCCAGAAGAATAAGGGTTTAAGGTCTGCCCTCATCTTCATGACACCCGAGTGATCCATGTATACTTCTCTATGAGCCTCGCTTAGGATCAAGCTCCTCAACTCGTCGTTAGGTGGTACGTAAATCCAATTTTTCAACCTCAATAATTCATCGTCCTCAAAAGTAAATCCTACAAATATTGGTACATTCATTGTGTTTTGTCCAATAAAACCCTCGACCTCTTTGTACCAGTCATCATCACACTGTAAAGTTAGAATCTTTTTATGTAGATTCATCTAAAGAGACAACACAAAAAAGATGCGTGGTCTCCGACTCAATGCAACTTCCACTCAGTTCATTGTTCCTTTTATCTAAGTAATCTTGAAGTTGTACTCGCTAAGCAATTCTGACCAACGTCGTTGTCGCACGTTCAGGTCACTTTGCATAAATATGTGTTGTAGTCCACAGTGTTACGTCGTTAGTTCAAATTTACATCCAACAATGTAGTGTCTCCAAACCTTCAAGGAATATACGATGGCTAACAACTCCAATCGTGCGTTGCATAGTTCTCCTCATGCCTTCTTAGTTTCCTTGAGATGTAAGAGATCACTCGACCGTCTTGCATCAAGACTTCGCCTAAGCCTTCCTTGGATGCATCAGTGCATACGAAGAAGTTCGCGTCCATGTCAGGGACCTTTATTATCAGCGCCATTTTCAATAGGTCCTTGAGCCTCCCAAATGCTTCCACGCATTTCTCGGTCCAAACAAACTTCTTGTTCTTCTTCTGCAATTTCGTGATAGGATTTTCTATCTTTGAAAATCCCTTGACGAACCGTTGATAGTATCCTGCTAAACCCATGAAGCTATGCACTTCCGGGACATTCATCGGCGCAGGCCATTCCATAATAGCCTCGACCTTTTCTAGATCCATGGAGATACCTTCGTCAGAGATGACATGCCCTAAGTAGTGAATATTCGATTGATTAAATGAGCATTTGGACAACTTCCCATACAATTTGTGCTCTCCCAGACACTGTAGTACTAGGCGCAAGTGCACATCATTCACCTCCGTCGTCTGAGAGTAAATCAAAATATCATCAATGAATACTTGGATTAACTTGTCCAAGTACTCGCGGAACACCCCGTTCATCAAACTCATAAATACCCCCAGGGTGTTTGTCAGTACAAATGGTAAAACAATAAACTTGTAATGTCCAAACCTCGTCTTAAAGGCGGCCTTAGGGATATCATCCTCCTTGATCCGTAACTGGTGATACTCTGATCGAAAATCGATCTTTGAGAACACTGTCGGACCCTTCATCAGATCAAACAAATCATCTATCCTCGACAACGGATATTGATTCTTGATCGTTGATTTTTCTCAATTTACGTAGTCAATGCAGAGCCTCCATGACCCATCCTTCTTTCGTATGAAAATAAAAGGTGCACCACACGGTGACACACTTGGACGTATCAGTCCCAGGTCCAACAATTCTTTCAGTTTCATTCTCAACTCCTATAACTCTGGGGTCAACATCCGATAAGGCATTCTTTTTATCGGTTCAGTTCCCAGTTTTAGGTCTATAATAAACTCCAATTTCCTTTCCAGTGGAATCCCAGGTAACTCTTCCAGAAAGATGTCTGCAAACTCTCTCACCACCGGAAGGTGTTCTATACCTTCCGCTACTCCCTTCTCATTTAACACAAGGATCGCATAAAGCTTGCACCCCTTGCGCATGCTCTTCCGTAGTTGCAAGGAAGAGATGAAATTCAGGGAAACTTCTTGGTTCTAACCTACAATCACACGTCCTTGTCCCTCATCATTGACCAAGATCAATCATTTTGTCTTACAATTGAGTATTGCCTCATGCGATTCCAACCAGTCCATACCAATCATGACATCATAAGATCCTAATATCATGATGTACAAGTTGGCCCTAGTGAAAAACTCTCCCGAGTTGAGGGTACAACCCATAACCTTACCTCCAACCTTCTGTTTGGCTCCAGAAGCCATCTCTATGAAGCTAAACTCATCATGTTCGACTGCCTTTACCTTAATCCATTTTAGCATCGCACCAGAAATGAAACTCTCGGGAGCACCAGGATCTATCAAAATACTAATGGTCTGGTCAGCGACTGTACCTGACNTCAATAGGTCCTTGAGCCTCCCAAATGCTTCCACGCATTTCTCGGTCCAAACAAACTTCTTGTTCTTCTTCTGCAATTTCGTGATAGGATTTTCTATCTTTGAAAATCCCTTGACGAACCGTTGATAGTATCCTGCTAAACCCATGAAGCTATGCACTTCCGGGACATTCATCGGCGCAGGCCATTCCATAATAGCCTCGACCTTTTCTAGATCCATGGAGATACCTTCGTCAGAGATGACATGCCCTAAGTAGTGAATATTCGATTGATTAAATGAGCATTTGGACAACTTCCCATACAATTTGTGCTCTCCCAGACACTGTAGTACCAAGCGCAAGTGCACATCATTCTCCTCCGTCGTCTGAGAGTAAATCAAAATATCATCAATGAATACTTGGATTAACTTGTCCAAGTACTCGTGGAACACCCCGTTCATCAAACTCATAAATACCCCCAGGGTGTTTGTCAGTACAAATGGTAAAACAATAAACTCGTAATGTCCAAACCTCGTCTTAAAGGCGGCCTTAGGGATATCATCCTCCTTGATCCGTAACTGGTGATACTCTGATCGAAAATCGATCTTTGAGAACATTGTCGGACCCTTCATCAGATCAAACAAATCATCTATCCTCGACAACGGATATTGATTCTTGATCGTTGCTTTTTCTCAATTTACGTAGTCAATGCAGAGCCTCCATGACCCATCCTTCTTTCGTATGAAAATAAAAGGTGCACCACACGGTGACACACTTGGACGTATCAGTCCCAGGTCCAACAATTCTTTCAGTTTCATTCTCAACTCCTATAACTCTGGGGTCAACATCCGATAAGGCATTCTTTTTATCGGTTCAGTTCCCAGTTTTAGGTCTATAATAAACTCCAATTTCCTTTCCAGTGGAATCCCAGGTAACTCTTCCAGAAAGATGTCTGCAAACTCTCTCACCACCGGAAGGTGTTCTATACCTTCCGCTACTCCCTTCTCATTTAACACAAGGATCGCATAAAGCTTGCACCCCTTGCGCATGCTCTTCCGTAGTTGCAAGGAAGAGATGAAATTCAGGGAAACTTCTTGGTTCTAACCTACAATCACACGTCCTTGTCCCTCATCATTGACCAAGATCAATCATTTTGTCTTACAATTGAGTATTGCCTCATGCGATTCCAACCAGTCCATACCAATCATGACATCATAAGATCCTAATATCATGATGTACAAGTTGGCCCTAGTGAAAAACTCTCCCGAGTTGAGGGTACAACCCATAACCTTACCTCCAACCTTCTGTTTGGCTCCAGAAGCCATCTCTATGAAGCTAAACTCATCATGTTCGACTGCCTTTACCTTAATCCATTTTAGCATCGCACCAGAAATGAAACTCTCGGGAGCACCAGGATCTATCAAAATACTAATGGTCTGGTCAGCGACTGTACCTGACNTGCAATTTCGTGATAGGATTTTCTATCTTTGAAAATCCCTTGACGAACCGTCGATAGTATGCTGCTAAACCCATGAAGCTATGCACTTCTGGGACATTCATCGACGCAGGCCATTCCATAATAGCCTCGACCTTTTCTAGATCCACGGAGATACCTTCGTCAGAGATGACATGCCCTAAGTAGTGAATCTTCAATTGATTAAATGAGCATTTGGACAACTTCCCATACAATTTGTGCTCTCCCAGACACTGTAGTACCAGGCGCAAGTGCACGTCATTCTCCTCTGTCGTTTGAGAGTAAATCAAAATATTGTCAATGAATACTTGGATTAACTTGTCCAAGTACTCGCGGAACACCCCGTTCATCAAACTCATAAATACCCCCAGGGTGTTTGTCGATACAAATGGTAAAACAATAAACTCGTAATGTCCAAACCTTGTCTTAAAGGCAGTCTTAGGGGCATCATCCTCCTTGATCCGTAACTGGTGATACTCTGATCGAAAATCAATCTTTGAGAACACTGTCGGACCCTTCATCAGATCAAACAGATCATCTATCCTCGACAACGGATATTGATTCTTGATCGTTGCTTTTTCTCAATTTACGTAGTCAATGCAGAGCCTCCATGACCCATCCTTCTTTCGTATGAAAATAAAAGGTGCACCACACGGTGACACACTTGGACATATCAGTCCCAGGTCCAACAATTCTTTCAGTTTCATTCACAACTCCTATAACTCCGGGGTCGACATCCGATAAGGCGTTCTTTTTATCGGTTCAGTTCCCAATTTTAGGTCTATAATAAACTCTAATTCCCTCTCCAGTGGAATCCCAGGTAACTCTTCCAGAAAGAGGTCTGCAAACTCTCTCACCACCGGAAGGTGTTCTATACCTTCCGCTACTCCCTTCTCGTTTAACACAAGGATCGCATAAAGCTTGCACCCCTTGCRCATGCTCTTCYGTAGCTGCAAGGAAGAGATGAAATTCATGGAAACTTCTTGGTTYTRACCTACAATCACACGTCCTTGTCCCTCATCATTGACCAAGATCAATCRTTTTGTYTTACAATTGAGTATCGCCTCATGCRATTCCAWCCAGTCCATACCAATCATGACATCATAAGATCCTAATATCATGATGTACAAGTTGGCCCTAGTGACAAACTCTCCCGAGTTGAGGGTACAGCCCGTAACCTTACCTCCAACCTTCTTTTTGGCTCCAGAAGTCATCTCTATGAAGCTAAACTCATCATGTTCGACTGCCTTTACCTTAATCCATTTTAGCATCGCACCAAAAATGAAAATCTCGGGAGCACCAGGATCTATCAAAATACTAATGGTCTGGTCAGCGAATGTACCTGGTGTCTCGAGCACAGTCGACTGGTGCTCTTCCTGGTAGTTATTCACTGCTGCATGAATCTGATGGGCCTTGCCCAAATCTCCCAAAATGGTGGGTCAGACTGATCCAGATTCTCTAGTCCTCTTCACTGGGAAGTCATGCTGGAAATGTGGATCCCCACATTTCAACATACTTTCTTCGGTTTAGTAATCCTGGTACCTAAAGTAGAAGCTAAATTCCAAAGCTAAAGCCAACACCAAATTGTTGACCTTAAGTTTCCTGGTGAGGTTACAGAGCATACCAAAGAAGCTCCAAAAATGATCCCCGTACTCGGGCACCGTACGACCGCCTGGTCATAAGGTGTTTGAACTCGTTGAGTTGTCTCTCAACAAATTCCTCATAAGACACCTCTCATGGAACCATTACTCTAATATTTCCCATGACATGTCTTCGATGGTCATGTTCAATTGTGGCAGGAGCGTCTTCCACCATAGAAGAGCGCTCCCCTTTAGTTGAAAGACTACCATGCAGACCTTCATGTTGGAGGTCAAAATCGCAAAGCATGAAGCGCAATGCCTTTCTCTACAACCATTCCTCGATGGCACAACCATCCGCGACACTCGTAGACTCGAGAACTCAACTCTCTCGAGTTCTTGGTGGATGTTATCAGTACTATCTAGGGAACGTTGTGGACCCTCAGGTGTACAGGTTCCCTGGCCTCATCTCAGTACTGATGGTGAATCAAGGCCCTTGAAATTACCTAGAAGGGCCTTGTAAGGCCATCATCATCCCTTACTACAAGCGATTCCAGCCCAAGCACTTGTTCTTCCCCTTGGGGATTCGACTCCAAGGGTGCGGGAACTTCTGGAAGCGTCACACCTCCTTCCATGGCACCATGTTGTCGGCTTCTTCTAAATGCGATCACCACATGGACACCTTAAGGTTTTTAATTAATGAAACAGTAAAAACTCATGGGTTTATTGCAATGGAAAGCCTAGCAATCCACAGTCGCAGGGTTGAACCCGCTCTGATACCATGTGTAACGACCCCTTAGATACGACTACTGGCGATGCAGAAGTAAATTTTTTTTTTTTTAGGCAAGAAGGTGACGACGACAATAGTTTAACCACACCAATGACAATGAATGCAAGCACGTAGTCCACGCAATAGGAAACAATGACTACAAGCATTGGCACAAGAGAAACTGGGCGAAATGTGTGCAGAACAACAAGGAAGAACGACTACTCGCTCGACGCAAACANCCAGTCCATACCAATCATGACATCATAAGATCCTAATATCATGATGTACAAGTTGGCCCTAGTGACAAACTCTCCCGAGTTGAGGGTACAGCCCGTAACCTTACCTCCAACCTTCTTTTTGGCTCCAGAAGTCATCTCTATGAAGCTAAACTCATCATGTTCGACTGCCTTTACCTTAATCCATTTTAGCATCGCACCAAAAATGAAAATCTCGGGAGCACCAGGATCTATCAAAATACTAATGGTCTGGTCAGCGAATGTACCTGGTGTCTCGAGCACAGTCGACTGGTGCTCTTCCTGGTAGTTATTCACTGCTGCATGAATCTGATGGGCCTTGCCCAAATCTCCCAAAATGGTGGGTCAGACTGATCCAGATTCTCTAGTCCTCTTCACTGGGAAGTCATGCTGGAAATGTGGATCCCCACATTTCAACATACTTTCTTCGGTTTAGTAATCCTGGTACCTAAAGTAGAAGCTAAATTCCAAAGCTAAAGCCAACACCAAATTGTTGACCTTAAGTTTCCTGGTGAGGTTACAGAGCATACCAAAGAAGCTCCAAAAATGAGCCCCGTACTCGGGCACCGTACGACCGCCTGGTCATAAGGTGTTTGAACTCGTTGAGTTGTCTCTCAACAAATTCCTCATAAGACACCTCTCATGGAACCATTCCTCTAATATTTCCCATGACACGTCTTCGATGGTCATGTTCAATTGTGGCAGGAGTGTCTTCCACCATAGAAGAGTGCTCCCCTTTAGTTGAAAGACTACCATGCATACCTTCATGTTGGAGGTCAAAATCGCAAAGCATGAAGCGCAATGCCTTTCTCTACAACCATTCCTTGATGGCAGAACCATCCGTGACACTCGTAGACTCGAGAACTCAACTCTCTCGAGTTCTTGGTGGATGTTATCAGTACTATCTAGGGAACGTTGTGGACCCTCAGGTGTACAGGTTCCCTGGCCTCATCTCAGTACTGATGGTGAATCAAGGCCCTTGAAATTACCTAGAAGGGCCTTGTAAGGCCATCATCATCCCTTACTACAAGCGATTCCAGCCCAAGCACTTGTTCTTCCCCTTGGGGATTCGACTCCAAGGGTGCGGGAACTTCTGGAAGCGTCACACCTCCTTCCATGGCACCACGTTGTCGGCTTCCTCTAAATGCGATCACCACATGGACACCTTAAGGTTTTTAATTAATGAAACAGTAAAAACTCATGGGTTTACTGCAATGGAAAGCCTAGCAATCCACAGTCGCAGGGTTGAACCCGCTCTGATACCACGTGTAACGACCCCTTAGTTACGACTACTGGCGATGNCACCACATGGACACCTTAAGGTTTTTAATTAATGCAACAGTAAAAACTCATGGGTTTACTGCAATGGAAAGCCTAGCAATCCACAGTCGCAGGGTTGAACCCGCTCTGATACCACATGTAACGACCCCTTAGTTACGACTACTGGCGATGCAGAAGTAAATTTTTTTTTTTTTAGGAAAGAAGGTGACGACGACATTAGTTTAACCACACCGATGACAATGAACGCAAGCACACAGTCCACGCAATAGGAAACAATGACTACAAGCGTTGGCACAAGAGAAACTGGGCGAAATGTGCGCAAAACAACAAGGAAGAATGACTACTCGCTCGATGCAAACAAGACACACCTACAAGATAAGAGACAACATCTCAAATCTGATGCAACGGCCTTGACACTCAGTAACTAGAACCTCTATGGCGTACGACTATACACCTAGAGGCGTTTCACCCCAAACACCAACAAAAACCTACCATGATCAACAACACCCACAACAGGTAGCACGAACTCTGGCCAAGTTATCATTCACCTTTACCCAATAGGGCACGCCATGATCCCCTAGTCAGGGATCATGTCGTCCCCGAGCGATAGGCGCGGTGATAATCCTGGCGTAACCTAACCTATCTGGACCATGGAATCAAGAAAATCCAACGTGCTAGGGGATGAAATAACTAGCAAGAAGACTACGCCTACGCCCTCAAACGACGGGTCAACAAGACACAAGATAACCTTATTCAGTTAAAAATAATGCAAGCTATTACACTTCCTTGCTAACAACAAAAACCATTATCGATTAAGCAAGATGCCGAAGTGCTGAAGAATGAACTATCACAAGGTTATCATTATCATAGTGTGACCCATCATGTGACCTACTTTGCGCAAAGTTACTATTATCACATAAGTTATCAAGGGTGGACTAAAGCGCTTAAAAAGTAAAATACTTCACATTCAAGGATCTACACTGCCCTTTGAACATTTGACAAATATGACTATAACAATGTGGTCTAACTGTTATGTCTAGGTACGCGATATTGCCATCTAGAAAACTGAATTAAATTGGTATCCTGAGAATTCTCTTATCTTGTGGACTCACTAAACAAACTAAAACTTGTATACTGAACCTAAACCCTTCAGCGCAATTGTCACGACAAATTACTCACATAAGCACATATCGAAGGTAAGTGTAACTTTGTGAGTCTTCAATCAAGTAATTCGTCAGNAACAGTAAAAACTCATGGGTTTACTGCAATGGAAAGCCTAGCAATCCACAGTCGCAGGGTTGAACCCGCTCTGATACCACGTGTAACGACCCCTTAGTTACGACTACTGGCGATGCAGAAGTCAAATTTTTTTTTTAGGCAAGAAGGTGACGACGACAATAGTTTAACCACACCAATGACAATGAACGCAAGCACGTAGTCCACGCAATAGGAAACAATGACTACAAGCATTGGCACAAGAGAAACTGGGCGAAATGTGTGCAGAACAACAAGGAAGAACGACTACTCGCTCGACGCAAACAGGACACACCTACAAGCTAAGAGACAACATCTCAAATCTGATGCAACGGCCTTGACACTCAGTAACTAGAACCTCTATGGTGTACGACCATACACCTAGAGGTGTTTCACCCCAAACACCAACAAAAACCTACCATGATCAACAACACCCGCAACAGGTAGCACAAACTCTGGCCAAGTTATCATTCGCCTTTACCCAATAGGGCACGCCATGATCCCCTAGTCAGGGATCATGCCGTCCCCGAGCGATAGGCGCGGTGATAATCCTGGCGTAACCTAACCTATCTAGACCATGGAATCAAGAAAATCCAACGTGCTAGGGGATGAAATAACTGGCAAGAAGACTATGCCTATGCCCTCAAGCGACGGGTCAACAAGACACAAGATAACGTTATTCAATTAAAAATAACGCAAGCTATTACACTTCCTTGCCAACAACAAAAACCATTATCGATTAAGCAAGATGTCGAAGTGTTGAAGAGTGAACTATCACAAGGTTATCATTATCATAGTGTGAACCATCATGTGACCTACTTTGCGCAAAGTTACTATTATCACATAAGTTATCAAGGGTGGACTAAAGCGCTTAAAAAGTAAAATACTTCACATTCAAGGATCTACACTGCCCTTTAAACATCTGACAAAGATGACTATAACAATGTGGTCTAACTGTTATGTCTAGGTACACGATATTGCCATCTAGAAAACTGAATTAAATTGGTATCCTGAGAATTCTCTTATCTTGTGGACTCACTAAACAAATTGAAACTTGTATACTGAACCTAAACCCTTCAGCGCAATTGTCACGACAAATTACTCACATAAGCACATATCGAAGGTAAGTGTAACTTTGTGAGTCTTCAATCAAGTAATTCGTCAGAATGTGGGGGTAAGGGTTGTCATTATACACATAAGTCGTTGTGCTTAAAACAATATTTTATTTAAACAATCAATAGTGGCTATCCCTTGAACGATTTAGATTTATCATGAAAAATTCAGTGTCATAGCATAATGGATATAAAATTGTTGTGGTAAGAAGTAATATAAAAATCTCTATCACTACTGATTGTAAAATCATGGTTCAGTACTATTATAATATAGGTTGTTTTCCATAGATTCACCCTCAAATTTAAATTCTCTATCAAAATTTAAAAGTTACCGTCAAGATTGGTTGTCAGCAATCATGCTAGATGTAAATGAAATTGACACCATTTCAAAAATTCAAACACTATCCAGCAATTCGCAATGCATAGCACATGCCATTCCAAATGAAATCCATGCAAAAGCAAGCTAGTAGCTATCTAAATAAATGATATTCTACTGTTAATCAAAATGCAGAGGCAATAGATAGCTTCTAAAATAAATGTTGAATTGTTGGTGGTCAATCACAGAGCCATTAGTTGGTTGCCAAAATAAGGAAGGATATGGCTGTTAGGTAAATGTAAAACGCAGACAATGCATGGTAAACACGCGGTCAATCACACGGAGAAAAATGCAGTCATTCACGGGAAACACTCAGTCAATGCAGCAACCAATTTTGTCGGTTACGGTAAGAAAAAAAACGCAATCAAATATGGTATAAAAACACCGGAAACAAGATGAAATCTGTTGCCATTTAAGGCACGAATTCGCTCTCAATAATGGTATAAAAACACTGGCAACAAGATGAAATATGTTGCCATTTAAGGCACGAATTCGCTCTCAATAATAGTATAAAAACACCAGCATTTAATGAGGACTTTCGCTTCCATCCAAGGCATGAATTCACTATCGATTTCGGCATGAGATNCATGTGACCTACTTTGCGCAAAGTTACTATTATCACATAAGTTATCAAGGGTGGACTAAAGCGCTTAAAAAGTAAAATACTTCACATTCAAGGATCTACACTGCCCTTTAAACATTTGACAAAGATGACTATAACAATGTGGTCTAACTGTTATGTCTAGGTACGTGATATTGCCATCTAGAAAACTGAATTAAATTGGTATCCTGAGAATTCTCTTATCTTGTGGACTCACTAAACAAACTGAAACTTGTATACTGAACCTAAACCCTTCAGCGCAATTGTCACGACAAATTACTCACATAAGCACATATCGAAGGTAAGTGTAACTTTGTGAGTCTTCAATCAAGTAATTCGTCAGAATGTGGGGGTAAGGGTTGTCATTATACACATAAGTCGTTGTGCTTAAAACAATATTGATTTAAACAATCAATAGTGGCTATCCCTTGAACGATTTAGATTTATCATGAAAAATTCAGTGTCATAGCATAATGGATATAAAATTGTTGTGGTAAGAAGTAATATAAAAATTGCTATCACTACTGATTGTAAAATCATGGTTTAGTACTATTATAATATAGGTTGTTTTCCATAGATTCACCCTCAAATTTAAATTCTCTATCAAAATTTAAAAGTTACTGTTAAGATTGGTTGTCAGCAATCATGCTATATGTAAATGAAATTGACACCATTTCAAAAATTCAAACACTATCCAGCAATTCGCAATGCATAGCACATGCCATTCCAAATGCAATCCATGCAAAAGCAAGCTAGTAGCTATCTAAATAAATGATATTCTACTGTTAATCAAAATGTAGAGGCAATAGATAGCTTCTAAAATAAATGTTGAATTGTTGGTGGTCAATCACAGAGCCATTAGTTGGTTTCCAAAATAAGGAAGGATATGGCTGTTAGGTAAATGTAAAACGCAGACAATGCATGGTAAACATGCGGTCAATCACACGGAGAAAAATGCAGTCATTCACGGGAAACACTCAGTCAATGCAGCAACCAATTTTGTCCGTTACGGTAAGAAAAAAAACGCAATCAAATATGGTATAAAAACACCGGAAACAAGATGAAATCTGTTGCCATTTAAGGCACGAATTCGCTCTCAATAATGGTATAAAAACACTGGCAACAAGATGAAATCTGTTGCCATTTAAGGCACGAATTCGCTCTCAATAGTAGTATAAAAACACCATCATTTAATGAGGACTTTCGCTTCCATCCAAGGCATGAATTCACTATCGATTTCAGCATGAGATCACCAGCATTCAGTGAGAAATTTCACTGCCATCCAAGGCATGATTTCACTATCAAAATCAGCATGAGATCACCAGCATTCAGTGAGAAATTTTGCTACCATCTAAGGAACAATTTCATTGTCAAATTCGGCATGAGATCACCAACATTCAGTGAGAATTTTTTCTTCCATCCAAGGCATGATTTCACTATCAAAATCGGCATGAGATCACCGGGATTTAGTGAGAAATTTCGCTGCCATCCAAGGCACGATTTCACTGTCAAAATCGAGAAATGAGAATTCGTTGCCATTAAAAACCACCACTACAATATAGAACACCATTATTCGCATAGAAAAAACACAGTCTAAGGATTACATAAATGTCTGGGTAAGTAATACAAATCGTGGGTAAATATCACCAGAATTCGCTGACCCATCTTTAACTGTAAATAATAAAAAAAGTTGTTGAATATAAATTGTGAATACAGACAGCGAATGTAAAATCGTTGGTTGTCATTCGAGGAAAGGCTCAGTAAAACAAGGTTGTTAATCAAGTGTACCACGCAAGCTGAGATCGTCCTCAATAACTAAGGTTCAGAAAAAAAAAATGCAGAGATTAAAATCCATGGAAAACAGGAAACTCAAAGTAAAATCGTAGAGTAAAGGAAGACCAGAAGTTAGGAAAATCACACAAAACCATCAGGAGAAACATTAAAAACTTAGCCTTAACTAATAAGCCAGAAAGGGGATTAAACGCAGGGGTCAACGCAGTGGATCAAAGTGGTTCGCTGCGGGAAGAAAAACCACCTCAGAGATAATCAACACAGCAAGGCAAAAGACTCACTCAATCCTAGAACAACAACAAGGTTAGATGACTGGCAGGAACATCCTTCACTCGTCATCCATGCACCAAAAGGTAGGGCGTTGAGATCCATAGGTCTATTAACGTCGAAGCGACGACCGTAGATCAGGCTCTTGGCCAGCTGCTTAGGCGTGGACTGATGAGCTAGGGACAAAGGCAAAAATAAACTGCACGTACCACAATCAATCAACCACAAGACGGTCAAGACATGTAGGGATCGAAGGCCATGGGAGATCAACATCGAGCTAAAGGATATGGGGGAAATTCAGTCATCAACTAGAATGCTAAGAAAAACATTTTTTTTACCCAATTAAACATACAAAACTAAAGCATAATTCATACTAACAATCTATCATGAAGAAATAAGGAAGCCTATTGTTGCCCAATCGCTTGTTCTCAGTTGATGTCCCGCACGCCTCATGCAACTCCCGCTTTTCGACCAATGAGACTTCATCGGTACCTCCCGGCCAACGCTAGGGGTACTCTTCTTCCCCCTCAGCCCCCCAAGCCGCAAAGGGGCCACACACACTAACCAGAGAATCAGCTAGCTCCCAGCTCGCCTTGCAAGGCCGAGCTACCACTCATCACCAAGCTGGGTATCCCAACTCCCACAAGCTAAGTCAGTCAAGTATAAATTTCTGCAGCGTAACGTTACCAAATAGAAGAGAGATCCACCATCCTTCTCCTCCCTCCATTATATAGAGCATCGAAGTCCTTTATTTTTTTTTTCTAGTTTATTTTTTTTTCTAGTTACTAATGACCTTGTTGGTTGCATGGATGCACTTAACCAATAAAAATAAATAAAGGGAAAACTAAAGAAAAGATAGGCATATGAGATCTGCTAAATAAATTGGTTGCATAGATTCACTTAACTAATAAAAAAAACTAAAGGAAAGATAGGCATATGAGATCATA
>JZKD02S2186075.1:0-10800 GCA_000966675.3 Picea glauca
AGGTAACAGATAGTGACTGTTGTAGGTGATAGATAGTGTTGCAGGTGACAGATAGTGACTGTTGTAGGTAATAGATAGTGTTGTAGGTGATACTTCTCGCCTGTTGATGTACAGTCTATATATTCTGTATATTTCGGATATCACAACAAGATTTCTCATAGTATATCAACCCAGGATAAGATTATAGAGCTAGAAGAAAAGCTAATTAGCAATTTGGGTATACATCGTTTGAAACCTAAGTTGGATATCAAACCCATCAAATAAGAAATGAACAAGCTCATAGAATTAGACATCACAAAAGAGCCTTGAACCTCAGAATTTTCAGTGTAAAAGAGTAGAAAGATGATGACACCCTCACAATAGTTAATGAAGAATTAAAAAACAAATCACAAATTGAGACAACTTGTCTCATAGAAGCAAAGAGGCTGGGAAAAATAATTGAACATAAAGATAGGTTGATTCGGGTTAAGGCAAGCTCTACTGATCATAAATATGGCCTACTCAACAAAACTCCAAGCTTAAAAGGGTCAGGAATATAGGACCAAGTTGAATTAAGGAAGGAAGTTCAAAAGGTGAAAGAAGCCAGGAAGGAAGGGAAATGGGAAATCATTAAAAACCGAAAGGCTATTATTAGGGATAAAGACAAAAAAGATAACAATAAATAACAATTTGGGACACTCCATATCCTCTTTTGGAACTGTTGTGGTTTTCCATGGAGCAAAGGGCCTATACTAAGATGGATCTCGAGTGACATTAACATTATTCTCTTGGTTGAAACTTGGGAGCATGAAGAATGTAAGGCCCCTAATATTGAAGGATTTGTTTTGCGGTCCACATGGAACAAGAAGTCCTCCCGTAGAGGCATTGGAGGCATAGAATGTTACAGAAAAATGAACATCTCTTCTCACATCCAGCTTCGTAAGAAAGATCCTCCCAATCAATACATATGGATGGAGATATTTGATATTAATGCTAGGAATATTTATATAGCAATATGTTATTTCGCACCTATTAACTCTACTTTTTATAAAAAAACAATCTAGATAAGAATTGTCCCTACAAAATCTTAGAGCAAGATATCTACAATATGAAAAATGAAGGTAGTATCCTCCTCTTAGGAGACTTTAATGCTAGAAATACAACNGAGCTTAAAGTCCCTTTCGAGTTAAGAGTTGTTGCAGTAAGGCTATATGAAAGTTATTGCCAAGTTTAGGAACATTGAGGGTTGGTCAAAAGAAATCAACTATAATATAGGAGTCGAGCAAGGTTGACCCCTATCCCCTACCCGTTTCAACATCTATATTGATAAGTTAGAAGATTGTTTGGAGGATGCAAGTTGTGTTGGCCCGACTCTCTCTAGTATAGTCCTCAAGGACTTCTGCTCTAGCATGGGCATGATAATGAACACTAACAAAACAAAGGTTATGATAATTAAATCCAAAAGGATCACCTATGATACTTTTTGTTTATGACAACAATAGCTTCGAGGAAGTGCCTTCATACAAGTATCTTGGAATTGACATCCACCGCAAGCTCAATTGGAACTTTAGCGTTGAAAAAAGGATAAATGGAGGGTGGAAAGCTTATTATGGGCTCGAAAACAATTGTAAATTTGAAGACCTTTGGATTTGAGACAAAAAACAATCCTCTTTCAAACTCTCGTCACTATAGCTATCTTATATGGATCTAAAGTTTGGGGTTGCAGTATATCTAGAGAATCCTGGAGAAAGATAGAACATATCCAAAAGAATTTTATAACTTATAATCTCAAAATTAAGGGAAATACACCTATCATATCCTCCTCATAGAAGAAATCATTTCCCCCATTGAGAGCATTGCTATGATTAGATACCTAACGTACAAAAACAAGATAAACAACATGGATGGCAAGAGGCTCCCCAAAATTGCTTCAAACTCTAGCCAAAACCACCAGTGGCTCAAGTGGGGATGGCATAAAGATGCCACATCTTGGCTAAATCTTTGGGGAATACAAGAAGAAGCCATCATTCAGAATATTGATAATATTATAAATATTATCACTTCTAAATTTAAGGAGAATATGTGGTGTGATAAAGAATCAGTGGATAAAAGGAAGTTAAGATACTACAAGGAGGTGGTCAACCCTAATTTAGAAGATCAAAATTACCTCTCAGTTTTGAGAAGTGAAAAGAAGAAAATCAACATTGATAAAATAAGAACAAACTCTCATGAGATACATAGTGAAATTGGGCACTTGACAACT
Organism: Picea glauca; assembly: GCA_000966675.3. NCBI lineage: Eukaryota > Viridiplantae > Streptophyta > Pinopsida > Pinales > Pinaceae > Picea > Picea glauca. The sequence goes on from JZKD02S2186075.1 coordinate 2,243, forward strand.
TCCAAAACACCATGGTATGAGAGAATCTATCACCTTTGTGACACTGTTGGAGAGGCATTTTGGATAATCTCCAGGATCTGTGCCAAAAGGATATCAAAGGGTAAAAGGAATTTAGAATATGGACCAGAGCACGTGACAAAAGAAAACTTCAAGGAGTCAAAGAGTGTGACAAAAGGATGCATGATGGAGCAGTGCGTAGAAGGTAGAAAACAATTATAAACCATAGGATTGGGAGACATTTTGTCCACTTTTGTAACAAGTTTTGGGGGACACTTTGTCCACTTTTGTAATGGGCTTAGCCATATTGGTATGTATAAATATGTAAGAAAGGAAATAGTGAGAGGGGATGTGGGAGTGAGAGTATGATGGTGCATGTAAGTTGCGAATTCTTTTTGGGGTAAGGGAGTCGAGCAAAGGAAGGAATCTGTAGTATGATTAAGGAGTGAACTCACACTGCAACAAAACAACTAGGCAGGTTTGGGATGATATTAATGTTGCATAGTTTGTAGCACAATGTGCAGTTGTGAGAAATATATTAATGAATAATATAAGAATCCAACCGTTGTGGACGTAGCCCAAGTTGGGTGAACCATGCAAATCTATGTGTTATGGTGTGTTTGCAATTTATGTTGTTTTCTGGTTTATGTTGAATGAGTGGATCATATATGATATTGTCATGTTGCGCATAGATTATGTCTCATAACAAAGTAACTACTAACTATGAGAACTGCACATGTAAGCTAAGGGTATGAATGATGCCTCACTTCCCCTCAGCACTGTATAACCTTGGTTTTTGTAGCCCCTCTAGATGCCTTGGGTGAGACTTCACTTGCTCTGCAGGTGATGCCGAAAGGGTTGGTGTCTATGGGTTTTGTTGGTATTTCACTGATTACCCTGGGTCTCCCCCCTATGCACCAACAAATGGTTCTATTGTCAAGACCAGGAACTGTAATTGAGGAGAATGTTTTGGAGGCCGAATAGAGAAGAAATTGAAGAATAGCTAGAAAGAAAGCAACGAAGTTTTGCTAGAGAATATAATAGAAACCCTAGGCTGAGCGAAGAACAATGGTTACAAAGGTATGTTTTTACAGATCTGCATGAAATTTTCTTTGGTGAATTTTTTATTATGTTGACCGAATGGTTAGGAAGGTTAGTAGAGAACGTTGGGAGATATAGAGTTGAATCCCTGAGAAACTGGACTCCTGAATGGATTAAACAACTTATACAGTAAGTAATAAGATTTCTCACGCAATATATTTCTGGTTGAATAGTATATAGGGGGGTTAAATTACAAAATTTGCAATAGATTGTACCCAGTCTTATAGTGTCGTGTAGAGGGATATTTTCAAAGGTCCGCGCGGAAGATATTTGAGTGCATTATCTACTTGGATAAAGATGTTATTGTGCGAAAAGAATGTCATGACGATGGATTCCAATAACTAAGAACCTTCACGCACATAGGGGAACTGGGGGATGACCAGAGGAAGGTTTGATAGTCGGAGGGATGAGTGGATGGACCAAGGATGCCGAGAGAAGATATTGACTCAAACGGAGAGATTGGAGTATTGTGCTATGGGAAAAGGTTTAGATACAGTAAGAAGGATATTTTGGTTGGAAAAGGAGAGTAGCATAGAGAATTTGAGGGAAGTGACCCCTGCGCATAACTTCAGTTCACACCGTATGGAGAAAGGAAAAGGAAAGAAATAGAGTTGCAGTACTACCTGTTATCCCCAACTCCTAGGGATAACTAAGGAGATAATGTCTTGAGGCCCTCAGGTTGCAGACATGGAGTACCGAGAGATATCTTGACCAACAATGTCCACTTGCACAGATAGAAACCCACCTCACCACCACAACTCCAAGTTCATCACGACGGTATCCACACATGTTTTCAACTTAGGGAAGCATGATGTGACTGGGGTAGAATCGAGGTGGGAAATTTTTTTCATGATTAGGTAGAAGCCCCACCTTGGCTTTAACCTGGAAACATCCTAAAATAATAAAATGCAATAAATGGGCTTGGAAAAAGGTTGCATTGAAAATGAAGGGGCAACACACCCTCTACAAAGGCACCCATAAATGAGACACTACAACCCCTTGTATGTCATGAACCCCATGCCCAAAAGTATTCCCCCCATCCATGACACCTCATCCACGTGACTTAGAAAGAGTTCCCCTTAGGAAACACCCCTAAACTTGAGGTACAATTCACCCAATAGGTCACTCTGTCAACCCTCCCATACCTAAACTTGGAAAATTGCATAGGGTCTTTGAGCACTTGTTTATTTTGATGAGGTGGTTTGGATGCACATGCTTAGATGGCTCTTTTATTGATTTGATTTACTCATCATGATGCATTTGACTTGANAAGATTTTTTCATAGTATATCAACCCAGGATAAGATTATAGAGCTAGAAGAAAAGCTAATTAGCAATTTGGCTATACATGGTTTGAAACCTAAGTTGGATATCAAACCCATCAAATAAGAAATGAACAAGCTCATAGAATTAGACTGTGAACATAACAAAAGAGTCTTGAACCTCAGAATTTTCGGTGTAAAAGAGTAGAAAGATGATGACACCCTCACAATAGTGAAGGAAGAATTAAAAAATAAATCACAAATTGAGATAACTTGTCTCATAGAAGCAAAGAGGCTGGGAAAAATAATTGAACATAAAGATAGGTTGATTCGGGTTAAGGCAAGCTCTATTGATCATAAATATGGCCTACTCAACAAAACTCCAAGCTTAAAAGGGTCAGGAATATTAATCAATGAGGACCTCATTCCATAGGACCAAGCTGAATTAAGGAAGGAAGTTCAAAAGGTGAAAGAAGCCAGGAAGGAAGGGAAATGGGAAATCATTCAAAACCGAAAAGCTATTATTAGGGATAGAGACAAAAAAGATAACGATAAATAACAATTTGGGACACTCCATATCCTCTTTTGGAACTGTTGTGGTTTTCCATGGAGCAAAGGGCCTATACTAAGATGGATCTCGAGTGACATTGACATTATTCTCTTGGTTGAAACTTGGGAGCATGAAGAATGTAAGGCCCCTAATATTGAAGGATTTGTTTTGCGGTCCACATGGAACAAGAAGTCCTCCCGTAGAGGCATTGTAGGCATAGAATGTTACAGAAAAATGAACATCTCTTCTCACATCCAGCTTCATAAGAAAGATCCTCCCAATCAATACATATGGATGGAGATATTTGATATTAATGCTAGGAATATTTATATAGCAATATGTTGTTTCGCACCTATTAACTCTACTTTTTATAAAAAAAAAAACAATCTAGATAAGAATTGTCCCTACAAAATCTTAGAGCAAGATATCTACAATATGAAAAATGAAGGTAGTATCCTCCTCTTAGGAGACTTTAATGCTAGAAATACAACCAATCAAGCCATTTTTTTAAGTAATGACTCCAACCCTAATCCTCTTTGTCCAGATGAGGACCTTGTCTTAGCTAACAGTTACAAAAGAAACTCTAAAGACTTGATCGAGAATTTGTTTGGTATCGAGTTAATCAAGCTCTGTAGTTCTCAAGATTTAATAATTTGCAATGGTCTAAACATGTGGCCAAATTATAATAGGATGACTTGTATCCATGGGTTGGTAGCTATGTTGTTGATTATGTAATATCGGATACCCTCATAGACAACCAAATAGCAAACTTTGATATTTTATATGACCATGAACTTGACCCTGATCATAGACCTCTAACCCTAACTCTTAACTTTGCCATACACAAAAGTTCTGTAGAGGAGCACTCTGACAACCAAAGGCACTTACTTTTTGACAAACAAAAAGTCAATCTCTTCTTAAAATACTTAAGCAATTCTTTAAAACTCATATCATATCATAACAATATTGAAGTTGACTATCGGAATTTTACAACAACCCTCTCTACTTCAATTAACAATTTCTCTATTAAGGTGCCACATAAAAATAAAAATGATAGAACTAACCCTTGGTACAATAATGAATGTAAAATTTCTAGAAAATCCATCAGGGATGCTTCCAATGCATCTTTAAAATATGATAAGATAAATAGATACGAAACCTCAATTAAGTGGAAAAAAAAGACTACATAAATAGAAAGCAAGAGAAGCTTTTGCACCTATTTAAAGCAAATTCTAACTTGTAAAACTAAACTAAACAATAAGATTTCCTTGAAGGACAATAATTTTTACCTTAAAATTTTGTATGAATCCCCTAACATCATGGACAACATGCCAAACAACTCTACAAAGGAAGAAGTATTTTCTATAGAAGACATTAAGTTTTGGGTTAAATGGCTCTCAAAAGGAAAATTTAAGGACATCGAAAGTTACCAAGCTGAAATATGACAAATTGGAGGACCTATCCACATCCCTCACATATATAAGCTCTTCAATTTAGCTATCTAGCAAGGATTTCCAAAACCTTGGACTCAAAGCCTCATTGTACCTATTTTTAAAAGTATGGATAAAATCAATCCCTCTAATTATAGAATCATTATGATTAGCCCCATTTTAGCTAAGCTATACAGAAGTATTTTGGAAAAGAAGATCGAAACATGGTTAGAAATCCATTGAAAAAGAGCTAGAGGCCAGGATGGGTTTAGAGGCTACCATTCCACTGTGGACCACCTTGTTACATTTAGGATCATTGCAGAGGAGTGTTGTAATGATAAAATTGATCTCCTTTGTTGTTTCGTTGATTTTAGAAAATATTTTGACATTGTGCCCAGGACTAACCTTTGGAATAGGTTATAAGAGCTTAAAGTCCCTTTCGAGTTAAGAGTTGTTGCAGTAAGGCTATATGAAAGTTATTGCCAAGTTTAGGAACATTGAGGGTTGGTCAAAAGAAATCAACTATAATATAGGAGTCAAGCTAGGTTGACCCCTATCCCCTACCCGTTTCAACATCTATATTGATAAGTTAGAAGATTGTTTGGAGGATGCAGGTTGTGTTGGCCCGACTCTCTCTAGTATAGTCCTCAAGGACTTCTGCTCTAGCATGGGCATGATAATGAACACTAACAAAACAAAGGTTATGATAATTAAATCCAAAAGGATCACCTATGATACTTTTTGTTTATGACAACAATAGCTTCGAGGAAGTGCCTTCATACAAGTATCTTGGAATCAACATCCACCGCAAGCTCAATTGGAACTTTAGCGTTGAAAAAAGGATAAATGGAGGGTGGAAAGCTTATTATGGGCTCGAAAACAATTGTAAATTTGAAGACCTTTGGATTTGGGATAAAAAACAATCCTCTTTCAAACTCTCGTCACTGTAGTTATCTTATATGGATCTAAAGTTTGGGGTTGCAGTATATCTAGAGAATCCCAGAGAAAGATAGAACATATCCAAAAGAATTTTATAACTTATAATCTCAAAATTAAGGGAAATACACCTATCCTATCCTCCTCATAGAAGAAATCATTTCCCCCATTGAGAGCATTGCTATGATTAGATACCTAACGTACAAAAACAAGATAAACAACATGGATGGCAAGAGGCTCCCCAAAATTGCTTCAAACTCTAGCCAAAACCACCAATGGCTCAAGTGGGGATGGCATAAAGATGCCAAATCTTGGTTAAATCTTTGGGGAATACAAGAAGAAGCCATCATTCAGAATATCAATAATATTATAAATATGATCACTTCTAAATTTAAGGAGAATATGTGGTGTGATAAAGAATCAGTGGATAAAAGGAAGTTAAGATACTACAAGGAGGTGGTTAACCCTAATTTAGAAGATCAAAATTACCTCTCAGTTTTGAGAAGTGCAAAGAAGAAAATCAACATTGATAAAATAAGAACAAACTCTCATAAGATACATAGTGAAATTGGGCACTTAACAACTTCCAAAACACCATGGTATGAGAGAATCTATCACCTTTGTGATACTGTTGGAGAGGCATTTTGGATAATCTCCAGGATCTGTGCCAAAAGGATATCAAAGGGTAAAAGGAATTTAGAATATGGACTAGAGCACGTGATAAAATAAAACTTCAAGGAGTCAAAGAGTGTGACAAAAGGATGCACGATGGAGCAACGCGTAGAAGGCAGAAAACAATTATAAACCGTAGGGTTGGGAGACATTTTGTCCACTTTTGTAACAAGTTTTGGGGGACACTTTGTCCACTTTTGTAATGGGCTTAGCCATATTGGTATGTATAAATATGTAAGAAAGGAAATAGTGAGAGGGGATGTGGGAGTGAGAGTATGATGGTGCATGTAAGTTGCGAATTCTTTTTGGGGTAAGGGAGTCGAGCAAAGGAAGGAATCTGTAGTATGATTAAGGAGTGAACTCACACTGCAACAAAACAACTAGGCAGGTTTGGGATGATATTAATGTTGCATAGTTTGTAGCACAATGTGCAGTTGTGAGAAATATATTAATGAATAATATAAGAATCCAACCGTTGTGGACGTAGCCCAAGTTGGGTGAACCATGCAAATCTATGTGTTATGGTGTGTTTGCAATTTATGTTGTTTTCTGGTTTATGTTGAATGAGTGGATCATATATGATATTGTCATGTTGCGCATAGATTATGTCTCATAACAAAGTAACTACTAACTATGAGAACTGCGCATGTAAGCTAAGGGTATGAATGATGCCTCACTTCCCCTCAGCACTGTATAACCTTGGTTTTGTAGCCCCTCTAGATGCCTTGGATGAGACTTCACTTGCTCTGCAGGTGATGCCGAAAGGGTTGGTGTCTATGGGTTTTGTTGGTATTTCACTGATTACCCCAGGTCTTCCCCCTATGCACCAACAAATGGTTCCATTGTCAGGACCAGGAACTGTAATTGAGGAGAATGTTTTGGAGGCCGAATAGAGAAGAAATTGAAGAATGGCTAGAAAGAAAGCAACGAAGCTTTGCTAGAGAATATAATAGAAACCCTAGGTTGAGCGACGAACAATGGTTACAAAGGTATGTTTTTACAGATCTGCATGAAATTTTCTTTGGTGAATTTTTTATTATGTTGACTGAATGGTTAGGAAGGTTAGTAGAAAACGTTGGGAGATATAGAGCTGAATCCCTGAGAAACTGGACTCCTGAACGGATTAAACAACTTATACAATAAGTAATAAGATTTCTCACGCAATATATTTCTGGTTGAATAGTATATAGGGGGGTTAAATTACAAAATTTGCAATAGATTGTACCCAGTCTTATAGTGTCGCGGAGAGGGACTTTTTCAAAGGTCCGCGCAGAAGATATTTGAGTGCATTATCTACTTGGATAAAGATGTTATTGTGCGAAAAGAATGTCATGATGATGGATTCCAATAACTAAGCACCTTCACGCACATAGGGGAACTGGGGGATGACCAGAGGAAGGTTTGATAGTCGGAGGGATGAGTGGATGGACCGAGGATGCCGAGAGAAGATATTGACTCAAACGGAGAGATTGGAGTATTGTGCTATGGGAAAAGGTTTAGATACAATAAGAAGGATATTTTGGTTGGAAAAGGAGAGTAGCATAGAGAATTTGAGGGAAGTGATCCCTGCGCATAACTTCAGTTCACACCATATGGAGAAAGGAAAAGGAAAGAAATAGAGTCGCAGTACTACCTATTATCCCCAACTCCTAGGGATAACTAAGGAGATAATGTCTCGAGGCCCTCAGGTTGCAGACATGGAGTACCGAGAGATATCTTGACCAACAGTGTCCACTTGCACAGATAGAAACACACCTCACCACCACAACTCCAAGTTCATCACGATGGTATCCACACATGTTTTCAACTTAGGGAAGCATGATGTGACTGGGGTAGAGTCGAGGTGGGAAATTTTTTTCATGATTAGGTAGAAGCCCCACCTTGGCTTTAACCTGGAAACATCCTAAAATAATAAAAGGCAATAAATGGGCTTGGAAAAAGGTTGCATTGAAAATGAAGGGGCAACACACCCTCTACAAAGGCACCCATAAATGAGACACTACAACCCCTTGTATGTCATGAACCCCATGCCAAAAAGTATTTCCCCCATCCATAACACCTCATCCACGTGACTTAGAAAGAGTTCCCCTTAGGAAACACCCCTAAACTTGAGGTACAATTCACCCAATAGGTCACTCTGTCAACCCTCCCATACCTAAACTTGGAAAATTGCATAGGGTCTTTGAGCACTTGTTTATTTTGATGAGGTGGTTTGGATGCACATGCTTAGATGGCTCTTTTATTGATTTGATTTACTCATCATGATGCATTTGACTTGAGATCCTTGGAGGGCCTATTCATGTGTCTTTGTAGAACCTAGTTGGTGGACAGTTCTGGAAGAACAAGCCTAGCTTGGGCTTCCATGGGGCTTGAAGCCCACAGGTTGGATACCAAGGGCCCACACTCTGGATGATGATGGCATGCCTTTGGAGACCTAGAGGACACCTTGTAGGATCTTACCAATCTCTTACATGCCAAACGAATTGCTTGGAAGGACCAAAACATCACCTTTTGAGGGCTTGGCGTCACCTAGGGCTAGGTTGTGGTGGTGATGATAGACATTTGACACATTTTGAGGAAGAGGCCCATGGATCGTGGAAGAAAGGTCTTG
>JZKD02S2186086.1:0-11234 GCA_000966675.3 Picea glauca
TTCTAATAAGGAGAATAATGATAGGTAAGAGGATAATTATAGGTGAGAGGGCCTGAATGCTTACTCAAAGTACTCTCTATAATGAATCTCCTTATCCCTTCCTTTAGCTCGATACTTGGTGATAGGTGTTGAGAGGAATTCATATATAAAGAAGGAGATGGGGTACTTACTTCCTTCTCCTTATCTTCTTATCTGGATATGGGGGGTACACATAAAGTAATGTCTTAAAGTGTTGTGCGCTCTCCTTTGATTCCTTAGCATTGAAAATCATTTGTTTCAGAGACTGACGCATGTCATGTTGTCTGAGCTGCATGAATCTCAAGAGAGAGATTGAATAGCGTCTACTTCTTGTAGCTAAATATTAACTAATTAATAAGTGAGAGGTGTTTAGTATATTACGTAGATAAGTAAGAAGGAATATCTATAAGGAAAGGAGGGAGATGAGGTACATATCTCCTTACTTAGATAGGGTTGATGGAAAGAGAAGGAGAAGAGAAAAGCCACTTCCTTATGTCATCATCTACCTTACGTTGCTTGCCTCTAAGTAACGAAGAATTCCCAATAAAGTCTTAACAATGTCTTCAAATACATAACGAAAAACCCGTCAACTCCCTACTTATTTCTTCTCCTATTCGAAGTAGGAAATTGAAGACTTATTAAATAAGGAGTTCCATAATGAATGAAGTATTAGCCAGAAATAAGACATCCCCATCTTCTATTTATTTGAAGTATTCAATTGAAAGAGTACTTACTTACTATCTACCCCCATTAACATTATATTTGAAGTCTGAAACTAAAACTCCTTCATGCATGAAATAATGATGAGGCTACATCCCTCAAATCCCTCCCCTTCTTGCTTGCTTGCATGCGAGTGAAATCGAGGCTAAAAATAACAGTTCCATAATGTCTTTTGGGGCACAAGAAATCACTATTGGTTTCCCTAATGGATCAGTCAAAAACTGCCTCTAAAAACAAGTATACAACTACTATTGGTTTCCCTGGTGGATCACYATYGGCYCTCRTGGGTCACTATTGGTTTCCCTAGTAGATCAATRCTAAAATAACATGAAAAACAAGTCTACATTGATCATCGTTAACTTTGTTTTTGAATGGTCCAATGAGACTGGCCTAACCTTGGACCCTCCGGTCATGGGTGAGGAGCCTTATTGTTGACAATTGAAAACGTCAATGTAATTTCGCCTGCAAAGTGTTGCTAAATCCTATTATTATATAAGACTAAATAATGCTAGTAGGTGGGACCCCCTTGAACTTTTGAAGATCTGATCTGTTCATTTTCAATGTTGTGATGAGGTGCTACAAAGGTTTACATGGTTGATGAGAATATGGTTGTCATTGGTAGGCGTAAAGGCGAGTCTGGAGATCCATTAGCTCAGCTTCAAATAACATGGGTTCGTGCGAGGGAATGTCCTGATGGAGTTTGGGATGAGTGGCTTTATGGTGGGTGTCTAGCATCAACGCGCACAGAAGATTAAGTCTCAGCAAGCTTCATTCTCTTCCAGAGGAAGCCCCTGCTTACAAATGGTATCAGAGCCAAACATCATTTTTGCCCCGGGTATGATAACAGCATCTATCGATCTGTTCTAGCTATTCACGCTTTGTTTTATATCTTTCTGTAAAAAAGCGTCTGTGTCTGTGTTTTATTCATTCGAAGCTTTCTAGCTTTTACCTGGGGAAAAGGCCAGCAGCCTATGTGAACACTTGTTTAGGGAAGTTAGTAATACTCAAAGCCCTCCCTTTCTGTGTAAAAGTAGAAATAGTTCGAATGGATTCTAATTCAATGTCTTTCAGAGAAATTAGAAGGTCTGAAGAAGAGTCAGAAGCCTCTAGTTCTGGTCAAGATGGCCTAGCCTCTATGTTTTCCCTCAATAAGTCTTTATCTATGAATGAAGCCAATATGGAAATTGTGGAAGAAAATCCTCAAGCAGCTTGGAAACTCCCAGCTATAAATCCTTCCCAAGTCTATAAGGATCTGACCATGTTCCACCTCAAAGCCATCACTAGAATATTTGTGAAAGAGTCTGTCAATACCATACAACAAATTAGTAATGAATTCCAAACAATTTCCCTGCTAGATCCTAAGGAAATACAAAGAGAAGAAAAGAAACATAACACCAAGTTTGTCCATTTTGGGTGCATCCGTATAGGGATCAATGCCCTTGTACACAAAGGAATAAATGCATATGTCCTGTGCATAATAAGAGACCCAACCCATGACAAATTCACAGATTCTATTATTGGTGGGATTGTGGCACCTTTATCAAACGACCCAGTGTACTTTGATTGTTATCCCAACTTTGTTGTCTCTGCTTCTGATGAAACCCTTGGTGACATCCTTAAACTGCAAATTTTAACCACTGCATTTCATATGAAAGCAAAAAGAAGAAATATTGCTATTTTGGCTAAGGGTTGCTTTCGATATACAAACACCATGTACCCTGTCGTACTTCATTCCCCTAGCAAAGACTCTATGGCAAGTACTCTAGTACTGACTGATGCTTTGAATCAAAAAGTTGAACATAGTACGATCAGATGGGAAGAGCTTTCATTTCCCACTGATTGGGTAATAGATACCCCAAAGATTCCCATTCAGAGAGCTATTACCTCTGCTCAGATTAAAGAAACTGATGAAACTGCAGTTTTATCTTTCCCACAGAAACAACTTTCTCACAGTTCCTCTTGGCCTAAACCAAACAGACCTCCTCCACCAGCTCTCAATACTGTGTACATATGTCACTCAGATCTCTGGCTGGACAAGTAGGAGAAGTTCCGTTCTCTGTCAAGTGTCCTGATTGTGATGAATTAGTCAGTTTATCTACTTTAAATACTTCTGTATTTAACTCTAATCTCAATTTTGTGCATGATCATCATAATCCTAGAAATAATATGCCACCACCTTCTTCCACAACAAAAGAAGCATGTCCCCATCCTCAATGCTCAGACATTCCTTTCTCGCATGATTCTCATTGTCTAGCCCTATTTGATAATACTGATCAACATATAGAAGAAAGGCTGAAAATTCCTTTCCCTAAAGATATCAAAAAACCCACTAGACCTGAGATCATAAAATACTTGAAGATTGCCAGAGGATGTAAGAAATCATATGTCCCAGACAGCTGGATGAAAAATATGTTAAATTGGGACCTTTATACGCATCCTCGAGCTAAAACTTTTGCTGTCTCCACTTCTCTCAAAGATAAATTAAGTCTAGCTGATAAATGGAAACATTTCATGGATTCAAACGACATATATATTTCATTCTATGAATGGCATACCAGTAGACTGGTGTCAAGATCAAAGCCAGAACCTTCAAGGGAAAAAGTAGTTTCTTGTCCTGTGACAACCCTTTCTCTTTCTGATTTGGGGCAGGAGATAAATAAAATTAAGAAGACCAAAGAAGAATCCTGCAAATTATTGCATCAGCCCTACCATATCCTAATTGAGTTAAAAATCCAAGACCTACATTTTAGGCTCAAAACCCTAGTTGATACTGGTTCTGATTTGAATCTTTTAAATAAACATGTAATCCCAGTCTCACTATGGGACAAGAATGAATTAACAGTCATTGGACTTGGAAATGTGTTAAATACCATCTCTTTCTATATTCCCAAGGCAACCTTATGTTTTAAGAAATTCTGCCTATATATGAAGTTCTATCTAGCAGAAATACCAGTTGCCTGTGTCCTAGGCACACCTTTTCTTGTTGTTGTTTCTCCTCATGGATCTACTCAGATATCTCATGATCAACAAGGATATTTTATCACAAATCCAGCAGGAAAAGTTATTAAGTTACCTTTTATCTCTACTCCCCATTGTACAGATTCTGTAGAGATAAATCTACTCAAGGGAAAAAGGCTTTATGAGCTCAAAAGTCTACAAGGAATTCTCAGGATTGATGATCAATTACATAGACCCAACATTCAGGAGAGAATTTCTCATCTTAGAAAATTTCTACAAGAGGCAGTCGAGGAGAAGTGGAGTCCGCAGTCTTGAGTCTTTCTAGCTTCCCTCTCTTTGAAGCTCGAGTCTTTCTGTCTTAGGTCGCTTTGATAGCTTGCGTGATTCTGGCTCAGCCAACACGAACTAAAGTAGCAGAAGCGAATAGATTGAGTCTGTCCCAATGTATGAGCCTCCTTCTCAGTCGGTAGTCAGTCTGTTATCAGTGCATATAGCACTTACCTTCTGTAAATACCGGTAGCCATTTGGCTTTCAGATTAATATAAAGCTCTAATTTCTTTATAGCTTCCGCAAATCTCTGTTGTCTCTTTATTTTCTGTGCAAATGACCATGGACTTGGCATGTTGATGTTATTCGAGTCTGCAAATTTCCTTCTCCTGTGAGTAAGGTTGACCAGAGGGTGGATATAGAAGCCACAGTGAACGCCGGTAGTAAGTCCCGCTAAGGCAGGTGGCCGCTAAGGGCAGTGGTAGGCGTAAAGGCAAGTCTGGAGATCCATTAGCTCAGCTTCAAATAACACTGGTTCATGCGAGGGAACGTCCTGATGGAGTTAGGGATGAGTGGCTTTATGGCGGGTGTCTAGCATCAACACGCACAGAAGATTAAGTCTCAGCAAGATTCATTCTCTTCCAGAGGAAGCCCCTGCTTACAAATGGTATCAGAGCCAAACATCATTTTTGCCCCGGGTATGATAACAGCATCTATCGATCTGTTCTAGCTATTCGCGTGTTTTGTTTTCTGTCTTTCTGTATAAATGTATCTGTGTGCATTCATTCATAGATAAAGACTTATTGAGGGAAAACATAGAGGCTAGGCCATCTTGACCAGAAGTAGAGGCTTCTGACTCTTCTTCAGACCTTCTAATTTCTCTGAAAGACATTGACTTAGAATCCATTCGGACTATTTCTACTTTTACATAGAAAGGGAGGGCTTTGAGTATTACTAACTTGCCTAAACAAGTGTTCACACAGGCTGCTGGCTTTTTCCCCAGGTAAAAGCTAGAAAGCTTCGAATAAATAAAACACAAACACAGACGCTTTTTTACAGAAAGATATAAAACAAAACGTGAATAGCTAGAACAGATCGATAGATGTTGTTATCATGCCCGGGGAAAAAATGATGTTTGGCTCTGATACCATTTGTAAGCAGGGGCTTCCTCTGGAAGATAATGATGCTTGCTGAGACTTAATCTTCTGTGTGCATTGATGCTAGAGACCCGCCATAAAGCCACTCATCCTGAACTCCATCAGGACGTTCCCTCGCACGAACCAGTGTTATTTGAAGCTGATACCAGCTTACAAATGGTATCAGAGCCAAACATCATTTTTGCCCCGGGTATGATAACAACATCTATCGATCTGTTCTAGCTATTCGCGTTTTGTTTTATATCTTTCTGTAAAAAAGCGTCTGTGTCTGTGTTTTATTCATTCAAAGCTTTCTAGCTTTTACCTAGGGAAAAGGCCAGCAACCTGTGTGAACACTTGTTTAGGCAAGTTAGTAATACTCAAATCCCTCCCTTTCTGTGTAAAAGTAGAAATAGTCCGAATGGATTCTAAGTCAATGTCTTTCAGAGAAATTAGAAGGTTTGAAGAAGAGTCAGAAGCCTCTACTTCTAGTCAAGATGGCCTAGCCTATATGTTTTCCCTCAATAAGTCTTTATCTATGAATGAAGCCAATATGGAAATTGTGGAAGAAAATCCTCAAGCAACTTGGAAACTCCCATCTATAAATCCTTCCCAAGTCTATAAGGATCTGACCATGTTCCACCTCAAATCCATCACTAGAATATTTGTGAAAGAGTCTGTCAGTACCATACAACAAAACAATAATGAAGTCCAAACAATTTCCCTGCTAGATCCTAAGGAAATACAAAGAGAAGCAAAGAAACATAACACCAAGTTTGTCCATTTTGGGTGCATCCGTATAGGGATCAATGCCCTTGTACACAAAGGAATAAATGCATATGTCCTGTGCATAATAAGAGACCTAACCCATGACAAATTCACAGATTCTATTATTGGTGGGATTGTGACACCTTTATCAAATAGCCCAGTCTAATTTGATTGTTATCCCAACTTTGCTGTCTCTACTTCTGATGAAACCCTTGGTGACATCCTTAAACTGCAAAATTTAACCACTGGATTTCATATGAAAGCAAAAAGAAGAAATATTGCTATTCTGGCTAAGGGTTGCTTTTGATATACAAACACCATGTACCCTGCCGTACTTCATTCCCCTAGAAAAGACTCTATGGCAAGTACTCTAGTACTGACTGATGCTTTGAATCAAAAAGTTGAACATAGTACGATCAGATGGGAAGAGCTTTGATTTCCCACTGATTGGGTAATAGATACCCCAAAGATTCCCATCCAGAGAGCTATTACCTCTGCTCAGATTAAAGAAACTGATGAAGCTGTAGTTTTATCTTTCCCACAGAAACAACTTTCTCACAGTTCCTCTTGGCCTAAACCAAACAGACCTCCTCCACCAGCTCCTCAATACTGTGTACATATGTCACTCAGATCTCTAGCTGGACAAGTAGGAGAAGTTTCGTTCTCTGTCAAGTGTCCTGATTGTGATGAGTTAGTCAGTTTATCTACTTTAAATACTTCTGTACATAACTCTAATCTCAAGTTTATGCATGATCATCATAATCCTAGAAATAATATGCCACCACCTTCTTCCACAGCAAAAGAAGCATGTCCCCATCCTCAATGCTCAGACATTCCTTTCCCTCATGATTCTCATTGTCTAGCCCTATTTGATAATTTTGATCAACAGATAGAAGAAAGGCTGAAAATTCCTTTCCCTAGAGATATCAAAAAACCCACTAGACCTGAGATCATCAAATACTTGAAGATTCCCAGAGGATGTAAGAAATCATATGTCCTAGACAGCTGGATGAAAAATATGTTAAATTGGGACCTTTATACGCATCCCTGAGCTAAAACTTTTGTTGTATCCACTTCTCTCAAAGATAAATTAAGTCTAGTTGATAAATGGAAACATTTCATGGATTCAAATGACATATATATTTCATTCTATGAATGGCATACCAGTAGACTGGTGTCAAGATCAAAGCGAGAACCTTCAAGGGAAAAAGTAGTTTCTTGTCCTGTGACAACCCTTTCTCTTTCTAATCTCAGGCAGGAGATAAATAAAATTAAGAAGACCAAAGAAGAATCCTGCAAATTATTGCATCAGCCCTACCATATCCTAATTGAGTTAAAAATCCAAGACCTACATTTTAGACTCAAAACCCTAGTTGATACTGGTTCTGATTTGAATCTTTTAAATAAATATGCAATCCCAGTCTCACTATGGGACAAGACTGAATTAACAGTCACTGGACTTGGTAATGTGTTAAATACCATCTCTTTCTATATTCCCAAGTCAACCTTATGTTTTAAGAAATTCTGCCTAGATATGAAGTTCTATCTAGCAGAAATACCAGTTGCCTGTGTCCTAGGCACAACTTTTCTTGCTGTTGTTTCTCCTCATGGATCTACTCAGATATCTCCTGATCAACAAGGATATTTTATCACAAATCCAGCAAGAAAAGTTATTAAGTTACCTTTTATCTCTACTCCCCATTTTACAGATTCTGTAGAGATAAATCTACTCAAGGGAAAAAGGCTTTATGAGCTCAAAAGTCTACAAGGAATTCTCAGGATTGATGATCAATTACATAGACCCAACATTCAGGAGAGAATTTCTCATCTTAGAAAACTTCTACAAGAGACAGTTTGCTCAGAAAATCCTACTGCATTTTGGAAACAACAAAAACATGTTGTTTATCTTCCTTATAAAGAAGATTATATAGGAACACCATGCAGAAGCACAACAATTCCAATGAATGCAGAATATCAGAAACTCTGTGGAGATGAAGTTCAAAGTTTATTAGAAAGAGGACTGATAAGAAAAATCCACAAGTCCCTGGAACTACTATGGGTTTTATGTTAACAAGCATTCAGAACAAGTCAAAGGAATTCCCAGACTGGTAGCCAATTATAAACCTTTAAATAAGGTTTTGGCTGATGATACTTACCCAATCCCTAATAAGAGCAATCTGGTTACCAGAATTGCAGGATCAAAAATCTTTTCAAAGTTTGATCTGAAGTCAGGATTTTGGCAAGTAGCCATAAATGAAAAGGACAAATTTAAGACAACCTTTAATGTTCCAGCTGGTCATTATGAATGGAATGTCATGCCTTTTGGCTTGAAACATGCTCCATCCAAATTTCAGAGGGTCATGGATGAAGCATTAAAATAATATTTTGATTGGTTGATTGTATATATTGATGATATTTTAGTTTTCTCCTCTTCTGTTGAACAACACTTCAAGCATGTACATAAGTTCTTTCTTGCAGTCAAGCAGGCATGCTTAGTTCTTTCCAAGAAGAAAATGGATTTATTCCAAACTGAAATCAAATTTTTAGGCCATCTTATTTCTAATGGGCAGATAACATTGCAGAAGCATGCCATTGATTTTGCAGACAAATTTCCTGACAAAATCACTGATAAGACTCAGTTGCAGAGATTTCTAGGCAGCCTAAATTATGTTAGCCACTTTTATAAAAACTGTGCTCAAGATAGAAAAATCTTGAATGAAAGGCTAAAGAAAGACCCTTCTCCTTGGACAGAAGCCCATACAAAGGCAGTAAGAAATATCAAAATAAAGGTAAAATATTTGCCTATTCTCCATATCTCTGATGACCATCTATTAAAAATTGTGGAGTCAGATGCTAGCAATCTTGGCTGGGGTGTTGTGTTGAAACAACTAAATCATCAGAGAAAAGAAGAAGTGATACAGTTTGCTTCTGGATTATGGTCTGCTTCTGAAAAGAATTATTCTACCTTAGAGAAGGAAATTAAAGCAGCTCTAAACAATATTCAGAAGTTTGAGTTGTATTTAATATATAAAAAGTTTATTTTAAGAACTGATGCTGCTGCCATGAACAAAGTCTTGCATAAAGACTTGAAGAATTCAGGGGATCAAAAATTTGCAAGATGGCAAGCTCTCTTTAGTAATTTTGTTTTTTCTATTGAACACGTCAAAGGAAATACAAACTCCTTGGTTGACTTCCTTAGTCGAGAAAATCTTCAGCCAAAGATCCAAAGCTTTATAATCTCTGTACAATTGAGAGGAGATTTTGAGCATATTGAAAATATCCCTGATAGAATGCATTGGGATGAATATCGCCAAAATTGGATACTAAGATGGGGTCTAAGAAGCATGAATATTATTGGCCCAACTTCTCAAGTTTTATTTTCTACCCTTGTTCCTGAAGTCAGGCGCCAAGGACAACCAAATATCCTAAGACCTATTATCAATCAGGCCAATAGGATAGCAAATGAAGCCTCTCAGAGCTTAACATAATTATTTCATGATACAGATCTAATCTAGAAAATAGAATCTGAGGAAGAACATCAAAAATATTTCTATCTAAACAGACCAAGGACACTCCTCCAATGGCCTCACCAAAATGAAGACATTATCTTCCCCGAAACATGTTATAACTACCATGATTATACTAGATTATGGTGGAAATTTCTTTATCAGGAAGATATGTGTTTCTTATTAAAGTTTTGTTGTGTAAATTCCTCAGCCGGAGGACATCCCCCTTCATGGCTTCATATTTGGTGGAAAGATTTTGGCATGAACAAGGAAGAAACAGATCCTAATATCTTATCTCTGTTCACTCCTATGCACTATGTAAGAGATTTAAATTATCAATGTCCAAATAATGAAGAGATACTCCAAATATATCTACTGAATTATTTCCAATGGGGTGTTCGAATCAAGACCATTCTACAAAGAACGAATGGATTCCTCTACATCGTCCGCAAAGTATACACCAAAGCTTGGGATTCCTTGTACTATCTAGCTAGATTTTCTAGCCATATTGAAAATGATTGAATCTATTTCAAGTCTAGATGGTCGACAGTGGTGCCATCTGTTTTCCGTGGGTTGTCGATATCAACTCCACTGTGTAAATAAGTGTATTCATGTCTAAGTAGAATAAGTGTGTTATAAGTCATCATGAAAACTTGAAGCACTTCTCCGACTTTTGGTGCGGTTTGACACACATTTTCATGATAACTCTAGTATATTACTATGCTTGATTGTCCTACTATGAGAATCTTACATGATTACTCACGTGGGACCGTCCTTTGAAGGGGAATCCTGCATGACTACCCCGACAAAGATTTTAGTACAAATAAAGTTGTCTATCGGATAGATATTCTTGCGTGAATAATCTACCGAATCTGTTTTATGGCCAACACATGGGACCATATGTCATATCAATCATGAAGTGTCATGAGCACTCCACCATCCAAATTTCCTATATAAGGAGGATGAGAGCCTCATTCTAGGTAGAGGTAGTCGAGGAGAAGTTGAGTCCGCAGTCTTGAGTCTTTCTAGCTTCCCTCTCTTTGAAGCTCGAGTCTTTCTGTCTTAGGTTGCTTTGATAGCTTGGGTGATTCTGGCTCGGCCAGCATGAACTAAAGTAGCAGAAGAGAATAGATTGAGTCTATCCCAGTGTATGAGCCTCCTGCTCAGTCGATAGTCAGTCTGTTATCAGTGCATCTAGCACTTATCTTCTGTAAATCCCGGTAGCCATTTGGATTTCTAAATAATATAAAGCTCTGATTTCTTTATAGCTTCCGCAAATCTCTGTTGTCTCTTTATTTTCTGTGCAAATGACCATGGACTTGGCATGTTGATGTTATTCGAGTTTGCAAATTTCCTGCTCCTATGAGTAAGGTTGACCAGAGGGTGGATATAGAAGCCGTAGTGAACGCCGGTAGTAAGTCCCGCTAAGACAGGTGGCCGCTAAGGGCAGTGGTAGGCGTAAAGGCGAGTCTAGAGATCCATTAGCTCAGATTCAAATAACACTGGTTCGTGCGAGGGAACGCCCTGATGGAGTTAGGGATGAGTGGCTTTATGGCGGGTGTCTAGCATCAACGCGCACAGAAGATTAAGTCTCATCAAGCTTCATTCTCTTCCAGAGGAAGCCCCTGTTTACAAATGGTATGATAACAACATCTATCGATCTGTTCTAGCTATTCGTGTTTTGTTTTATATCTTTCTGTAAAAAAGCGTCTGTGTCTGTGCTTTATTCATTTGAAGCTTTCTAGCTTTTACTTGGGGAAAAGGCCAGCAACCTGTGTGAACACTTGTTTAGGCAAGTTAGTAATACTTAAAGACCTCCCTTTCTGTGTAAAAGTAGAATTAGTCTGAATGGATTCTAAGT
>JZKD02S2186086.1:16645-34580 GCA_000966675.3 Picea glauca
AGAAGATATATTTCTTGTCTAGCCCAAGAATCTATAGGATATCCATGTTCAACCTCTTGCTGTAAAATATCAAAGTCTCTATGAAGAGATGCAACCTCCATTTTGAGAGAAGACAATTCTTTGGCTAGATTAGAAACAGAAAGTTCTTGCAATTTTGGTTCTCTGTTATATTTCATATATGTTCTGGTATTTTTCTCATAAGAAGCATCTAAAAACAATGGTTGCTTCTTTGGAACAGAGATCTGGCTTTTCTGTTCTACTTTAATTGTTTTTACATATGTGTCTAGAAGAGAAGTCTTCATCTCTCCTTCTAGCAGACTCTTGATTTGTGCAAGCATATGGGCTTCATTGTCACCTTTAAAACTATGTATACAGACTTTAAGCTTTTCTGTAGGAATAGAAATTGTGCTAGTAGACTCACTATTGGTTTCTGTACAAGTACACTGATAAGGATTGCTACATGTGCAAGAATTATTCACAACTAATCCTTGGATAGAAGAGGATTCATCAAAAGAAGTATCAGAAGAAGAATAACAATTTGATTTTAGAAGCTGGGCTTCTAACTTTGGGGGCGGGAATGAACTCTGTGGACAGTCATTGGTTTCATGTGATGGATCTCCACATCTGTTACATGGAAACCTTACATGTCTCCTTACTTTGTTTTCCCTTTTATCTCTGAATTCCTTAGCCCTTTGTTCAGAGAGTTTTCCTTTACCTTTTCTTGCTGCTTCATTTTCAGGACAGTCATGGGCATAATGTCCTTCTTTTCCACAGATCCAACATTTGATCTGTTGTTTAGATTCAGCCTTATGTGTTTTTAACTTAATATCTTTTGGAGCATAGTAATGAGACCTAGGAAAATATTGGTATTTTCCTTTGCTATTTCTGTCCTTTTTATACTCCTTTCTCTTTTTTCTGGGCTGTATGTCTGTATTGTAAATACCATATTGTTCACAGATAGATTTTTGATCGGGCAAGTAAGAGGTTTTGGAAACAGATTTTTGGATCTTTATGCTGGTGCAGAGTCCTAGCAGGGCTTTAGTAATGATAGCATAAATTTCTCCCCAAGTATAGGTTTCATAAGGCAGAGAAAATGTATCTTCTATCTTTAGATATTCTACAAACCTACTAGGTAGAGATACCATGTAAACTTGTTTCCATAATAAATTTTTGCTATCTTTTACTTCAAAGATCCTTTGTGTCCATTCCTTGTGAAACTGCTCATACTCAGACATTTTTCTGCACTTCATATTCATTAAGACAGTTTCATGTTTATCAGAGATCTCAGTCTCTGTACCACACCAGTGTTCTAGAATAAGAGTGGTCAAAGCTCCAATCATGTTGTTCATGGGGTTGCCATCAGAATGATAGACAATATCCCCTTGCTCATCTTTTAGATTTTCAGCTTTCATTTTGTCAATCATTAAGGGAGATGAGGTGATTTCCCATCATTTACTAAGTGTTCCAATAAAACTGGATAATAGACTTGCAGGCTTCAACTTCTCCCTTTCCCTTCATACACATGATTTTATATGCTACAAACATTTTGTCAATTACTTGTCTGATTTGGCCAACTAAGAGATTATCTATATTTCACTCTTGGTACCATTCATCTGCATAAGAGAGTCCCTTAGGTACTTTTCCTTTTCCAATTAGGTCAGGAGCAGCAGGTCTAGAAGAATGCGGTGGAATATGTTCATATGAGGGTCTACTTATGCTAACCATGGCCAAAGGGTCTTCAGTAGCTTTTTTGGAGCTTTCAGGGTTAGAAGACTCAGGAGGAAAGAAAAAAGGAAACTTCTTTTGAATAGGTTTTTCAGAAGGGTTATATACAGGGGATAGAATAGACATGTGAGGAACAGATATGAGAAAGGAGTCTGGAATAGGCTTGTCTTCTTTAATAGTTTTCTTTTTGAGTTCAGTGAGATTTTTACCTATTGCAGTCAGGGCTGTACCTAATCCTTTGATAACAACATCTATCGATCTGTTCTAGCTATTCGCGTTTTGTTTTATATCTTTCTGTAAAAAAGCGTTTGTGTCTGTGTTTTATTCATTCGAAGATTTCTAGATTTTACCTGGGGAAAAGGCCAACAGCCTGTGTGAACACTTGTTTAGGCAAGTTAGTAATAGTCAAAGCCATCCCTTTCTGTGTAAAAGTAGAAATAGTCAGAATGGATTCTAAGTCAGTTTCTTTCAGAGAAATTAGAAGGTCTGAAGAAGAGTCAAAAGCCTCTACTTCTGGTCAAGATGGCCTAGCCTCTATGTTTTCCCTCAATAAGTCTTTATCTATGAATGAAGCCAATATGGAAATTGTGGAAGAAAATCCTCAAGCAGCTTGGAAACTCCCATCTATAAATCCTTCCCAAGTCTATAAGGATCTGACCATGTTCCACCTCAAAGCCATCACTAGAATATTTGTGAAAGAGTCTGTTAGTACCATACAACAAAACAGTAATGAAGTCCAAACAATTTCCCTGCTAGATCCTAAGGAAATACAAAGAGAAGCAAAGAAACATAACACCAAGTTTGTCCATTTTGGGTGCATCCTTATAGGGATCAATGCCCTTGTACACAAAGGAATAAATGCATATGTCCTGTGCATAATAAGAGACCTAACCCATGACAAATTCACAGATTCTATTATTGGTGGGATTGTGGCACCTTTATCAAACGGCCCAGTCTACTTTGATTGTTATCCCAACTTTGTTGTCTCTGCTTCTGATGAAACCCTTGGTGACATCCTTAAACTGCAAATTTTAACCACTGGATTTCATATGAAAGCAAAAAGAAGAAATATTGCTATTCTGGCTAAGGGTTGCTTTCGATATACAAACACCATGTACCCTGTCGTACTTCATTCCCCTAGCAAAGACTATATGGCAAGTACTCTAGTACTGACTGATGCTTTGAATCAAAAAGTTGAACATAGTACGATCAGATGGGAAGAGCTTTCATTTCCCACTGATTGGGTAATAGATACCCCAAAGATTCCCATCCAGAGAGATATTACCTCTGCTCAGATTAAAGAAACTGATGAAGCTGCAGTTTTATCTTTCCCACAGAAACAACTTTCTCACAGTTCCTCTTGGCCTAAACCAAACAGACCTCCTCCACCAGCTCCTCAATATTGTGTACATATGTCACTCAGATCTCTAGCTGGACAAGTAGGAGAAGTTTCGTTCTCTGTCAAGTGTCCTGATTGTGATGAGTTAGTCAATTTATCTACTTTAAATACTTTTGTACATAACTCTAATCTCAACTTTATGCATGATCATCATAATCCTAGAAATAATATGCCACCACCTTCTTCCACAGCAAAAGAAGCATGTCCCCATCCTCAATTCTCAGACATTCCTTTCCCTCATGATTCTCATTGTCTAGCCCTGTTTGATAATTCTGATCAACAGATAGAAGAAAGGCTGAAAATTCCTTTCCCTAAAGATATAAAAAAACCCACTAGAAATGAGATCATCAAATACTTGAAGATTGCCAGAGGATGTAAGAAATCATATGTCCCAGACAGCTGGATGAAAAATATGTTAAATTGGGACCTTTATACGCATCCCCGAGCTAAAACTTTTGCTGTATCCACTTCTCTCAAAGATAAATTAAGTCTAGCTGATAAATGGAAACATTTCATGGATTCAAACGACATATATATTTCATTCTATGAATGGCATACCAGCAGACTGGTGTCAAGATCAAAGCCAGAACCTTCAAGGGAAAAAGTAGTTTCTTGTCCTGTGACAACCCTTTCTCTTTCTGATCTGGGGCAGGAGATAAATAAAATTAAGAAGACCAAAGAAGAATCCTGCAAATTATTGCATCATCCCTACCATATCCTAATTGAGTTAAAAATCCAAGACCTACATTTTAGGCTCAAAACCCCAGTTGATACTGGTTCTGATTTGAATCTTTTAAATAAACATGTAATCCCAGTCTCACTATGGGACAAGACTGAATTAATAGTCACTGGACTTGGAAATGTGTTAAATACCATCTCTTTCTATATTCCCAAGGCAACCTTATGTTTTAAGAAATTCTGCCTATATATGAAGTCCTATCTAGCAGAAATACCAGTTGCCTGTGTCCTAGGCACACCTTTTCTTGCTGCTGTTTTTCCTCATGGATCTACTCAGATATCTCCTGATCAACAAGGATATTTTATCACAAATACAGCAGGAAAAGTTATTAAGTTACCTTTTATCTCTACTCCCCATTGTACAGATTCTGTAGAGATAAATCTACTCAAGGGAAAAAGGCTTTATGAGCTCAAAAGTCTACAAGGAATTCTCAGGATTGATGATCAATTACATAGACCCAACATTCAGGAGAGAATTTCTCATCTTAGAAAATTTCTACAAGAGGCAGTCGAGGAGAAGTGGAGTGCGCAGTCTTGAGTCTTTCTAGCTTCCCTCTCTTTGAAGCTCGAGTCTTTCTGTCTTAGGTCGCTTTGATAGCTTGCATGATTCTGGCTCGACCA
Organism: Picea glauca; assembly: GCA_000966675.3. NCBI lineage: Eukaryota > Viridiplantae > Streptophyta > Pinopsida > Pinales > Pinaceae > Picea > Picea glauca. The sequence goes on from JZKD02S2186086.1 coordinate 21,129, forward strand.
GAACGAACTAAAGTAGCAGAAGCAAATAGATTGAGTCTGTCCCAGTGTATGAGTCTCCTGCTCAGTCGATAGTCAGTCTCTTATCAGTGCATCTAGCACTTACCTTCTGTAAATCTCGGTAGCCATTTGGCTTTCAGATTAATATAAAGCTCTGATTTCTTTATAGCTTCCGCAAATCTCTGATGTCTCTTTATTTTCTGTGCAAATGACCATGGACTTGGCATGTTGATGTTATTCGAGTTTGCAAATTGCCTGCTGCTGTGAGTAAGGTTGACCAGAGGGTGGATATAGAAGCCGCAGTGAACGTCGGTAGTAAGTCCCGCTAAGGCAGGTGGCCGCTAAGGGCAGTGGTAGGCGTAAAGGAGAGTCTGGAGATCCATTAGCTCAGCTTCAAATAACACTGGTTCGTGCAAGGGAATGTCCTGATGGAGTTCGGGATGAGTGGCTTTATGGCGGGTGTCTAGCATCAACGCGCACAGAAGATTAAGTCTCAACAAGATTCATTCTCTTCCAGAGGAATCCCCTCTTACAAATGGTATGAGAGCCAAACATCATTTTTGCCCCGGGTATGATAACAACATCTATCAATCTGTTCTAGCTATTCACGTGTTTTGTTTTTTGTCTTTCTGTATAAACGTATCTGTGTGTCATTCATTCATAGATAAAGACTTATTGAGGGAAAACATAGAGGCTAGGCCATCTTAACCAGAAGTAGAGGCTTATGACTCTTCTTCAGACCTTCTAATTTCTCTGAAAGACATTGACTTAGAATCCATTCAGACTATTTCTACTTTTACATAGAAAGGGAGGGCTTTGAGTATTACTAACTTGCCTAAACAAGTGTTCACACAGGCTGCTGGCCTTTTCCCCAGGTAAAAGCTAGAAAGATTCGAATAAATAAAACACAGACACAGACGCTTTTTTACAGAAAGGTATAAAACAAAACGCGAATAGCTAGAACAGATCGATAGATGTTGTTATCATACCCGGGGAAAAAATGATGTTTGGCTCTGATACCATTTGTAAGCAGGGGCTTCCTCTGGAAGAGAATGAAGCTTGCTGAGACTTAATCTTCTGTGCGCGTTGATGCTAGACACCCGCCATAAAGCCACTCATCCCGAACTCCATCAGGACATTCCCTCGCACGAACCAGTGTTATTTGAAGCTGATACCAGCTTACAAATGGTATCAGAGCCAAACATCATTTTTGCCCCAGGTATGATAACAACATCTATCGATTTGTTCTAGCCATTCGCGTTTTGTTTTATATCTTTCTGTAAAAAGGCGTCTGTGTCTGTGTTTTATTCATTCGAAGCTTTCTATCTTTTACCTGGGGAAAAGGCCAGCAGCCTGTGTGAACACTTGTTTAGGCAAGTTAGTAATAGTCAAAGCCCTCCCTTTCTGTGTAAAAGTAGAAATAGTCCGAATGGATTCTAAGTCAATGTCTTTCAGAGAAATTAGAAGGTCTGAAGAAGAGTCAGAAGCCTCTACTTCTGGTCAAGATGGCCTAGCCTCTATGTTTTCCCTCAATAAGTCTTTATCTATGAATGAAGCCAATATGGAAATTGTGGAAGAAAATCCTCAAGCAACTTGGAAACTCCCATCTATAAATCCTTCCCAAGTCTATAAGGATCTGACCATGTTCCACCTCAAAGCCATGACTAGAATATTTGTGAAAGATTCTGTCAGTACCATACAACAAAATAGTAATGAAGTCCAAACAATTTCCCTGCTTGACCCTAAGGAAATACAAAGAGAAGCAAAGAAACATAACACCAAGTTTGTTCATTTTAAGTGCATCCGTATAGGGATCAATGCCCTTGTACACAAAGGAATAAATGCATATGTCTTGTGCATAATAAGAGACCTAACCCATGAAAAAATCACAGATTCTATTATTGGTGGGATTGTGTCACCTTTATCAAACAGCCCAGTCTACTTTGATTGTTATCCCAACTTTGTTGTCTCTGCTTCTGATGAAACCCTTGGTGACATCCTTCAACTGCAAATTTTAACCACTGGATTTCATATGAAAGCAAAAAGAAAAAATATTGTTATTCTGGCTAAGGGTTTCTTTTGATATACAAACATCATGTACCCTGTCGTACTTCATTCCCCTAGCAAAGAATCTATGGCAAGTACTCTAGTACTGACTGATGCTTTGAATCAAAAAGTTGAACATAGTACGATCAGATGGGAAGAGCTTTCATTTCCCACTGATTGGGTAATAGATACCCCAAAGATTCCCATCCAGAGAGCTATTACCTCTGCTTAGATTAAAGAAACTGATGAAGCTGTAGTTTTATCTTTCCCACAGAAACAACTTTCTCACAGTTCCTCTTGGCCTAAACCAAACAGACCTCCTCCACCATCTCCTCAATACTGTGTACATATGTCACTCAGATCTCTAGCTGGACAAGTAGGAGAAGTTCCGTTCTCTGTCAAGTGTCCTGATTGTGATGAGTTAGTCAGTTTATCTACTTTAAATACTTCTGTACATAAATCTAATCTCAAGTTTATGCATGATCATCATAATCCTAGAAATAATATGCCACCACCTTCTTCCACAACAAAAGAAGCATGTCCCCATCCTCAATGCTCAGACATTCCTTTCCCTCGTGATTCTCATTGTCTAGCCCTATTTGATAATTCTGATCAACAGATAGAAGAAAGACTGAAAATTCCTTTCCCTAGAGATATGAAAAAACCCACTAGACCTGAGATCATCAAATACTTGAACATTGCCAGAGGATGTAAGAAATCATATGTCCCAGACAGCTGGATGAAAAATATGTTAAATTGGGACCTTTATACGCATCCCCAAGCTAAAACTTTTGTTGTATCCACTTCTCTCAAAGCTAAATTAAGTCTAGTTGATAGATGGAAACATTTCATGGATTCAAACAACATATATATTTCATTCTATGAATGGAATACCAGTAGACTGGTGTCAAGATCAAAGCCAGAACCTTCAAGGGAAAAAGTAGTTTCTTGTCCTGTGACAACCCTTTCTCTTTCTAATCTGGGGCAGGAGATAAATAAAATTAAGAAGACCAAAGAAGAATCCTGTAAATTATTGCATCAGCCCTACCATATCCTAATTGAGTTTAAAATCCAAGACCTACATTTTAGGCTCAAAACCCTAGTTGATACTGGTTCTGATTTGAATCTTTTAAATAAACATGTAATCCCAGTCTCACTATGGGACAAGACTGAATTAACAGTCACTGGACTTGGTAATGTGTTAAATACCATCTCTTTCTATATTCCCAAGGCAACCTTATGTTTTAAGAAATTCTGCCTAGATATGAAGTTCTATCTAGCAGAAATACTAGTTGCCTGTGTCCTAGGCACACCTTTTCTTGCTGTTGTTTCTCCTCATGGATCTACTCAGATATCTCCTGATCAACAAGGATATTTTATCACAAATCCAGCAGGAAAAGTTATTAAGTTACCTTTTATCTCTACTCCCCATTGTACAGATTCTGTAGAGATAAATCTACTCAAGGGAAAAAGGCTTTATGAGCTCAAAAGTCTACAAGGAATTCTCAGGATTGATGATCAATTACATAGACCCAACATTCAGGAGAGAATTTCTCATCTTAGAAAACTTCTACAAGAGACAGTTTTCTTAGAAAATCCTACTGCATTTTGGAAACAACAAAAACATGTTGTTTATCTTCCTTATAAAGAAGATTATATAGGAACACCATGCAGAAGCAGAGCAATTCCAATGAATGCAAAATATTAGAAACTCTGTGCAGATGAAGTTCAAAGTTTATTAGAAAGAGGACTGATAAGAAAATCCACAAGTCCCTGGAACTGCTATGGGTTTTATGTTAACAAGCATTCAGAACAAGTCAGAGGAATTCCCAGACTGGTAGTCAATTATAAACCTTTAAATAAGGTTTTGGCTGATGATACTTACCCAATCCCTAATAAGAGCAATCTGGTTACCAGAATTGGAGGCTCAAAAATCTTTTCAAAGTTTGATCTGAAGTTAGGATTTTGGCAAGTAGCCATAAATGAAAAGGACAAATTTAAGACAGCCTTTAATGTTCCAGCTGGTCATTATGAATGGAATGTCATGCCTTTTGGCTTGAAACATGCTCCATCCAAATTTTAGAGGGTCATGGACGAAGCATTAAAACAATATTTTGATTGGTTGATTGTATATATTGATGATATTTTAGTTTTCTCCTCTTCTGTTGAACAAAACTTCAAGCATGTACATAAGTTCTTTCTTGCAGTCAAGAAGGCAGTCTTAGTTCTTTCCAAGAATAAAATGGATTTATTCCAAACTGAAATCAAATTTTTAGGCCATCTTATTTCTAATGGGAAGATAACATTGCAGAAGCATGCCATTGATTTTGTAGACAAATTTCCTGACAAAATCACTGATAAGACTCAGTTGCAGAGATTTCTAGGCAGCCTAAATTATGTTAGCCACTTTTATAAAAACTGTGCTCAAGATAGAAAAATCTTGAATGAAAGGCTAAAGAAAGATCTTTCTCCTTGGACAGAAGCCCATACAAAGGCAATAAGAAATATCAAAAGAAAGGTAAAATATTTGCCTATTCTCCATATCTCTGATGACCATCTATTAAAAATTGTGGAGTCAGATGCTAGCAATCTTGGCTGGGGTGCTGTGTTGAAACAACTAAATCATCAGAGAAAAGAAGAAGTGATACAGTTTGCTTCTGGATTATGGTATGCTTCTAAAAAGAATTATTCTACCTTAGAGAAGGAAATTAAAGCAGCTCTAAACAATATTCAGAAGTTTGAGTTGTATTTAATATATAAAAAGTTTATTTTAAGAACTGATGTTGCTGCCATGAACAAAGTCTTGCATAAAGACTTGAAGAATTCAGGGGATCAAAAATTTGCAAGATGACAAGCTCTCTTTAGTAATTTTGATTTTTCAATTGAACACATCAAAGGAAATACAAACTCCTTGGCTGACTTCCTTAGCCGAGAAAATCTTCAGCCAAAGCTCCAAAGCTTTATAATCTCTGTACAATTGAGAGGAGATTCTGAACATATTGAAAATATCCCCGATAGAATGCATTGGGATGAATATCGCCAAAATTGGATACCAATATGGGGGCTAAGAAGCACGGATATTATTGGCCCAACTTCTCAAGTTTTATTTTCTACCCTTGTTCCTAAAGTCAGACGCCAAGGACAACCAAATATCCTAAGACCTATTATCAATCAGGCCAATAGGATAGCCAATGAAGCCTCTCATAGCTTAACAAAATTATTTCATGATACAGATCTAATCTGGCAAATAGAATCTGAGGAAGAACATCAAAAATATTTCTGTCTAAACAGACCAAGGACACTCCTCCAATGGCCTCACCAAAATGAAGACATTATCTTCCCCGAAACATGTTATAACTACCATGATTATACTAGATTATGGTGGAAATTTCTTTATCAGGAAGATATGTGTTTCTTATTAAAGTTTGGTTGTGTAAATTTCTCAACCGGAGGACATCCCCCTTCATGGCTTCATATTTGGTGGAAAGATTTTGGCATGAACAAGGAAGAAACAGATCTTAGTATCTTATCTCTGTTCACTCCTATGCACTATGTAAGAGATTTAAATTATCAAGGTCCAAATAATGAAGAGATACTCCAAATATATCTACTGAATCATTTCCAATGGGGTGTTCGAATCAAGACCATTCTACAAAGAACGAATGGAGTCCTCTACATCGTCCGCAAAGTATACACCAAAGCTTGGGATTCCTAGTACTATCCAGCTAGATTTTCTAGCCATATTGAAAATGATTGAATCTATTTCAAGTCTAGATGGCCGAAAGTGGTTCCATCCGTTTTCTGTGGGTTTTCGATATCAACTCCACTGTGTAAATAGGTGTAGTCATGTCTAAGTAGAATAAGTGTGTTATAAGTCATCATGAAAACTCGGAGCACTTCTCCGACTTTTGGTGCAGTTTGACCCACATTTTCATGATAACTCTAGTATATTACTATGCTTGATTATTCTACTATGATAATCTTACATGATTACTCATGTGGGCCCGTCCTTTGAAGGGGAATCCTGTGTGACTACCCCAATGAAGCTTTTAGTACAAATAAAGTTGTCTATCAGATAGATATTCCTGTGTGAATAATATACCGAATCTGTTTTATGGCCAACACATGGGACCATATGTCATATCAATCATGAAGTATCATGAGCACTCCTCCATACAAATTTTCTATATAAGGAGGATGAGAGCCTCATTCTAGGCAGAGGCAGTCAAGGAGAAGTTGAGTCCGTAGTCTTGAGTCTTTCTAGCTTCCCTCTCTTTGAAGCTCGAGTCTTTCTGTCTTAGGTCGCTTTGATAGCTTGCGTGATTCTGGCTTGGCCAACACGAACTAAAGTAGCATAAGCGAATAGATTGAGTCTGTCCCAGTGTATGAGCCTCCTGCTCAGTCGATAGTCAGTCTGTTATCAGTGCATCTACCACCTATCTTCTGTAAATCCCGGTAGCCATTTGGCTTTCTGAATAATATAAAGCTTTGATTTCTTTATAGCTTCTACAAATCTCTGTTGTCTCTTTATTTTTTGTGCAAATGACCATGGACTTGGCATGTTGATGTTATTCGAGTCTGCAAATTGCCTGCTCCTGTGAGTAAGGTTGACCAGAGGGTGGATATAGAAGCTGCAGTGAACGCTGGTAGTAAGTTCCGCTAAGGCAGGTGGCCGCTAAGGGCAGTGGTAGGCGTAAAGGCGAGTCTGGAGATCCATTAGCTCAGCTTCAAATAACACTGGTTCGTGCGAGGAAACGTCCTGATGGAGTTCTGGATGAGTGGCTTTATGGCGGGTGTCTAGCATCAACGCGCACAGAAGATTAAGTCTCAGCAAGCTTCATTCTCTTCCAGAGGAAGCCCTTGCTTACAAATGGTATCAGAGAATTTACAAATGGTATCTGATACCATTTGTAAGCAGCGGCTTCCTCTGGAAGAGAATGAATCTTGTTGAGACTTAATCTTCTGTGCGCGTTGATGCTAGACACCTGCCATAAAGCCACTCATCCCGAACTCCATCAGGACGTTCCCTCGCATGAACCAGTGTTATTTCAAGTTGAGCTAATGGATCTCCAGACTCGCCTTTACGCCTACCACTTCCCTTAGCGGCCACCTGCCTTAGCGGGACTTACTACCGACGTTCACTGCGGCTTCTATATCCACCCTCTAGTCAACCTTACTCACAGGAGCAGGCAATTTGCAGACTCGAATAACATCAACATGGAAAGTCCATGGTCATTTGCACAGAAAATAAATAGACAACAGAGATTTGCGGAAGCTATAAAGAAATCAGAGATTTATATTAATCTGAAAGCCAAATGGCTACCGGGATTTACAGAAGATAAGTGCTAGATGCACTGATAACAGACTGACTATCGACTGAGCAGGAGGCTCATACACTGGGACAGACTCAATCTATTCGCTTCTACTACTTTAGTTTGTGCTGCTGAGCCAGAATCACGCAAGCTATCAAAGCGACCTAAGACAGAAAGACTCGAGCTTCAGAGAGAGGGAAGCTAGAAAGACTCAAGACTGCAGACTCCACTTCTGATGATAAAAAATGAGCCTCTTATCCTCCTTATATAGGAATTTTTAGTGGAGGAGTACTCATGACATTATTTGATAGAAATGACTTCTAGTCCCATATGTCGGCAGATCATTCACGCAAGAATATCTGTCCGAACAAAATATTTATTTGTACTAAAATCTCTTGTCGGGGTGGTCATGTAGGATTCCCCTTAAAGCAAAAGACAGGCCCACATGAGTGATCGTGCAAGATTCTCATAGTAGGACAGATACAGTAATAGACTAGAGTTACCATGAAAATGTGGGTCAAACCGCACCAAAAGTCGGAGAAGTGCTCCGAGTTTTCATGATAACTCATGACACACTTAGTACATTAGACATGACTACTTATTTACACGGTGGAGTTGATGTCGACAACCCACGAAAAACGGATGGCTCCACTGTCGGCCATCTAGACATGAATTAGTCAAAAGGTCGATCTCTGAATTGATTGAAGATATATGGATCCCAATGTTGGGTATAGACTTGTCTTAACAATTCTGGATCGTCTTCATCTTCAGGTCCTTGTAGCATGAATTTTGTCCGAATAATCCATGGATATTTTTCTTGTATAAATATAGCCTTGAATTCTTCTTCAGAAAATAAGTCATTTATAGAATTCAGTGGTCGGTGCCATTGGGGGAACATGCAGGCAGTTTCAGATGCTTCTGGATTTATATTAACAGGATTTAATCCAAATTCTTTCCACCATTCCATAAGCCAACTTGGTTCTTCCCAATCTCTAAACATATGTGCAAAACGAATCTGAGTGTAAAAGAACTCAAATTTGGCTTTCCATAAGAAGGCATTGAACCATGTAGCTTTATATTGCTCATAATTTAACCCATGTACAACATTAAATGGGTTTTGTTCAGGCCAGTCAGATAGAGCATGCATCCTATTGATCTGAAATGAATGATAAACAGGAGATCTGCACCAAGATCTTATGGCTGGTTCATACCATGTGGTTTCTGTTGTTCTGAGTCTTGATAAATCACCTAGATCAATTAGTTTTTCTCTTGAGGTGATAATAATAGGCTGATGCATTTGTCCCAGAACATGCTGAGGAGGAATAATACCTGGATTTGTATTTCTGGAGAACCCTGGGAGGCCTAATTCGATGACCTCTATATGCCTTAGCTGCCATGTAGGTCTCCAATTTTCTTTATAGATTGTCCATGGGGTGGACTCATCATAAAAATGTTCCTCGGCCCTTCCATTATCTTTATTAAAGATTTTCACAATTACCATACAATTTAGATAGCCAACCTGCATAAAACTTTCAGAAACAAAAGGTAATTCAATTCTTTTGGAGGGGTGATGCTTAAAGGCTGGGATGGTGATAAAATATCTTGGTACTCCCTGAGCTATGCAAGAACCATGGGGTGAGACCATCGAAAGGAATGGTGCTCCCAAAATACAATCTATTGGGGAATCTGCAATATGAAATCTCATTCCAATACTATATTCTCCCAATAATATGTTTGCCCTTGATATTTCATATTTGAAGGCAACATCATGGTTTCCCAAACTAGTAACACTACCAAAACTTGGTCCCCAGTATTTGGCAGGTATTTTATCTTTTTGCAATAAATTAATGTCTGACCTTGTATCAATGAGTGCTATCAGGGTAAAAACTTCTCTGCAAATTTCCAATTTGATTTGTACATAATATTTTTGGTAAGATATGGGTAAAACCTGCATGTCTGCCATTTCCTGGACCTGATCTGCTATTTTTTCTTGAACAACTGTTTCAAAAGGAGCGTCTTCTAAAGGAGGAGGGATGGAATCCATTCTTTCTTTTAGAAGATATATTTCTTGTCTAGCCCAAGAATCTATAGGATATCCATGTTCAACCTCTTGCTGTAAAATATCAAAGTCTCTACGAAGAGATGCAACCTCCATTTTGAGAGAAGACAATTCTTTGGCTAGATCAGAAACAGAAAGTTCTTGCAATTTTGGTTCTCTGTTATATTTCATATATGTTCTGGTATTTTTCTCATAAGAAGCATCTAAAAACAATGGTTTCTTATTCGGAACAGAGATCTGGCTTTTCTATTTTGCTTTAATTGTTTTTACATATGTGTCTAGAAGAGCAGTCTTCATCTCTCCTTCTGGCAGACTCTTGATTTGTGCATCTAGACTCTCTATAGAGCGCATGTAATGGATCTAGACTCTCTATAGATACATTTTCTCCCCAGGTATAGGTTTCATAAGGTAGAGAAAATGTATCTTCTATCTTTAGATATTCTACAAACCTACTCGGAAGAGCTGCCATGTAAACTTGTTTCCATAACAAATTTTTGCTATCTTTTACTTCAAAGATCCTTTGTGTCCATTCCTTGTGAAACTGCTCATACTCAGATATTTTTTTGCACTTCATATTCATTAAGACAGTTTCATGTTTATCAGAGATCTCAGTCTCTGTACCACACCAGTGTTCTAGAATAAGAGTGGTCAAAGCTCCAATCATGTTGTTCATGGGGTTGCCATCAGAAGGATAGACAATATCCCCTTGCTCATCTTTTAGATTTCCAGCTTCCATTTTGGCAATCATTAAAGGAGATGAGGTGATTTCCCACCATTTACTAAGTGTTCCAGTAAAGCACTGGATAATAGACTTGCAGGCTTCAACTTCTCGCTTTCCCTTCATACACATGATTTTATATGCTACAAACATTCTGTCAATTACCTGTCTCATTTGGCCAACTGAGAGATTATCTATATTCCACTCTTGGTACCATTCATCTGCATAAGATAGTCGCTCAGGTACTTTTCCTTTTCCAATTAGGTCAGGAGCAGCAGGTCTAGAAGAATGCGGTGGAATATGTTCATATGAGGGTTTACGGATGCTAACCATGGCCAAAGGGTTTTCAGTAGCTTTTTTGGAGCTTTCAGGGTTAGAAGACTCAGGAGGAAAGAAAAAAGGAAACTTCTTTTGAATAGGTTTTCCAGAAGGGTTATATACAGGGGATAGAATAGACATGTGAGGAACAGATCTGAGAAAGGAATCTGGAATAGGCTTGTCTTCTTTAATAGTTTTCTTTTTGAGTTCAGTGAGATTTTTATCTATTGCAGTCAGGGTTGTACCTAATCCTTCTAGGACTTCTTCTTGTTTCTCAGATTGTTTAGTAGAAACTTCTTTCAAAGTATCTTCCAACTTTGAGTCTATATTTACAACCTTTTCTTGAATTTGGTTTACAGAATGGACGATTGTATTGGTGGATACCTGTAAATCATATATCTGCTCGGGTTTAACTTCTTCTTTTGACTGGTATACCTAGGTAGTCATACCTCTAAGTGCAGTGTTTGTCCAGTTTAACTGTTCAGATACATTGTGGACTCTTTTATCAATACCAGAAAGCTGGTTTCCAGTATCTATGAGTAAAGGAGTGGTTTTTGCATGATTAGAGTCGTTTTCGAGCAGGATTCTCTGAAAAGGAGGGAATGTGGTTTTTGACTCTATAGTAGTACCATCCGTACTCTTCCATTTATGTCCAGGGTTATCTGAACTTTGGCTTGTGGCTTGGACTGATAAGGACAAACTTGATTTCTTCCATTCATAGAAAGAACTCCAACGGTTTTTCGTATCCATATACTCCTTCCAATTTTGGGACAGTCTCTGTTTTTTTTTTTGAGGAGTACTCAGGTTAAATTCTTCTGCTTCAGGATTTGTAAATAAATCTCAATTTGTCATTTTCTTTATCCAATCCTCCGGGAATTCTCCCTTTGGACAACCAGACATCACTGTTAGATATTTCATTATTTCTTCTACTGCGGGTCTGGTCATAGATTTTGGTATAGGATTGGAGAATCTGCATGAAGGGATAGCAGTATCACACTGCTCAATGTAGCCTAGACCATATTTGGGAGAGTTTGGGGTTCTAGTTCCTTTATATACTTCTCTCAATCTTGGATCTAGACTCTCTATAGAGGGCATGTAATGTATCATTTGACATAAAGCAGATTCAGAAGTAGAAGTAGACATTTGAACAGTATTATCTACAAACCTAACAGATACAGAATCCATTCGGACTATTTTTACTTTTACACAGAAAGGGAGGGCTTTGAGTATTACTAACTTGACTGAGCAAGTGTTCACACAGGCTGCTGGCCTTTTCCCCAGGTAAAAGCTAGAAAGCCTCGAATGAATGACACACAGATACGTTTATACAGAAAGACATAAAACAAAACACGGGAATAGCTAGAACAGATCGATAGATGTTGTTATCATACCCGGGGCAAAAATGATGTTTGGCTCTGATACCATTTGTAAGCATGGACTTCCTCTGGAAGAGAATGAAGCTTGCTGAGACTTAATCTTTTGTGCACGTTGATGCTAGACACCCGCCATAAAGCCACTCATCCCGAAATCCACCAGGACGTTCCCTCGCACGAACCAGTGTTATTTGAAGCTGAGCTAATGGATCTCCAGACTCGCCTTTACGCCCACCATTGCCCTTAGCGACCACCTTCCTTAGCGGGACTTACTACCGGCATTCACTACGGCTTCTATATAGACCCTCTGGTCAACCTTACTCACAGGAGAAGGCAATTTGCAGACTCGAATAACATCAACATGCCAAGTCCATGGTCATTTGCACAGAACATAAAGAGACAACAGAGATTTGCGGAAGCTATAAAGAAATCATAGCTTTATATTAATCTGAAAGCCAAATGGCTACCGGGATTTACAGAAGATAAGTGCTAGATGCACTGATAACAGACTGACTATCGACTGAGAAGGAGGCTCATACACTGGGACAAACTCAATCTATTCACTTCTGCTACTTTAGTTCTTGCTGGCCAAGCCAGAATCACGCAAGCTATCAAAGCGACCTAAGACAGAAAGACTCGAGCTTCAAAGAGAGGGAAGCTAGAAAGACTCAAGACTGCGGACTCCACTTCTGATGATAAAAAATGAGCCTCTTATCCTCCTTATATAGGAATTTTTAGTGGAGGAGTACTCATGACGCTATTTGATAGAAATTACTTCTGGTCCCATATGTTGGTAGATCATTCACGCAGGAATATCTGTCCAAACAAAATCTTTATTTGTACTAAAAGCTCTTGTCGGGGTGGTCATGCAGGATTCCCCTTAAAGCAAAAGACAGGCCCACATGAGTGATCATGTAAGATTATCATAGTAGGACAGATACAGTAATAGACTAGAGTTACCATGAAAATGTGGGTCAAACCGCACCAAAAGTCGGAGAAGTGCTCCGAGTTTTAATGATAACTCATGACACACTTAGTACATTAGACATGACTACTTATTTACACGGTGGAGTTGATGTCGACAACCCATGGAAAATGGATGGCTCCACTGTCGGCCATCTAGACATGAATTAGTCAAAAGGTCGATCTCTGAATTGATTGAAGATATATGGATCCCAATGTTGGGTATAGACTTGTCTTAACAATTCTGGATCGTCTTCATCTTCAGGTCCTTGTAGCATGAATTTTGTCCGAATAATCCATGGATATTTTTCTTGTATAAATATAGCCTTGAATTCTTCTTCAGAAAATAAGTCATTTATAGAATTCAGTGGTCGGTGCCATTGGGGGAACAYGCAGGCAKTTTCAGATGCTTCTGGATTTATATTAAYAGGATTTAATCCAAATTCTTTCCACCATTCCATAAGCCAACTTGGTTCTTCCCAATCTCTGAACATATGTGCAAAACGAATCTGAGTGTAAAAGAACTCAAATCTGGCTTTCCATAAGAAGGAATTGAACCATGTAGCTTTATATTGCTCATAATTTAACCCATGTACAACATTAAATGGGTTTTGTTCAGGCCAGTCAGATAGAGCACGCATCCTATTGATCTGAAATGAATGATAA
>JZKD02S2186119.1:0-22534 GCA_000966675.3 Picea glauca
GCAACTCAGCATTACACTTTAGTTCGAAAATAGAACTAGAATTTAAGACTTCAGTTATAACTTGACTCTTTACAAGGAAATTCAAAATTCTCTTCATGGTGGATAATGTTACATGTGCCAACGCACTAGATCAATACATTTATATCATTTGCAATATTAAGAATATTGTTTGTTTCTAGCTCATAGGTATTTTATATTCAACCTAACTATAGGAATAAGCCATATCGATAAGATGAATACGATAGGTGGTTGTGATATATCAATACGAGTCAATACAACAATATAGATAAACTTAGAGTAGTGTCCAATACTTAATACTCAAAGGTAAATATATGTTCATAGTCACCACCATTGTTCTGGTTACATATCATACTAGTGATTACAAAGCTCGTAATTAGTGTAATGTTTGTGTTACTGGTTTGCTTATACTAGTCTGTTACAAGGAGAATTCAGTTGTGTACAACTTATGGAATGCTTAGTTACATCAATAGTGTTTAGCTTAGAGATAACCCTTATAGCTACCTGTATTTGCATAATCTGAAACTTATAACACAACACAAATTTGATTAAAAATAAAAAAAAATAAAAAAAATAAAAAAAAAAATCATTTCTAATTTAGATATAAATTTAAAATTAAATTCAAAATATTCTTTGAAATTTGATAGGTTGTACATGAGACTAATGTTGTCTATGGAGATTTTCTCGATATTATTTTAAATGAAAGGAATCAAACGGGTTGTGACATGGTCGCGGATGTCCAGCTCTTTGGCTAAGTCGTGGGCCACAGAGCTAGACACCCACGGCCATGTCACAACATAAATTTAATTAAAAAAATAAAAATAAAATCATTTCTAAATTACATATAAATTTAAAATTAAATTCAAAATATTCTTTGAAATTTGATAGGTTGTACATGAGACTAACGTTGTCTGTGGATATTATTTTAAACGAAAGGAATCAAACGGGTTGTGACATGNAAAAAAAAAAATCATTTCTAAATTACATATAAATTTAAAATTAAATTCAAAATATTCTTTGAAATTTGATAGGTTGTACATGAGACTAACGTTGTCTCTGGATATTATTTTAAACGAAAGGAATCAAACGGGTTGTGACATGGTCACGGGTGTCCATCTCTGTGGCCAAGCCGTGCCCACGGCTTGGCCACAGAGCTGGACACCCGTGGCCATGTCACAACCCAAATTTAATTAAAAATTAAAAAAAAAAATTAAATTAAATTTCTAAATTACATATAAATTTAAAATCAAATTCAAAATCTTCTTTGAAATTTGATAGGTTGTACATGAGACTAACGTTGTCTGTGGAGATTTTCTGGATATTATTTTAAACGAAAGGAATTAAACGGGCTGTGACATGGTCGCGAGTGTCCAACTCTGCCCTCGGCTTGGCCACAGAGTTGGAAACCCACAGCCATGTCACAAAACAAATTTAATTAAAAATTTAAAAAAATCATTTAAATTTCATTTCTAAATTACATACAAATTTAAATTTGAAATTAAAATATTTACATACCTGCAGATCTGAACGCCCATCCGCCCGCAGAAGACCGCACCAACAACTCAAATGACAAACGACCGCGCCAACAACTCCGCCACAGAGTTGGATACCCACGACTATGTCACAAAACAAATTTAATTAAAAATTTAATTTAAATTTTACTTCTAAATTACATACAAATTTAAATTTGAAATTAAAATATTTACATACTTACAGAAAATCCGAACGCCCGTCCGCTCGTAGAAGACCACGTCAACAACTCTACAACAAGCTCTACCAATAGACCATGCCAACAACTAACGACAAACAACCGCAACAAGCCTCACTATCACTATCACTCAAAATACCTCACTATCACTATCACTCGCTAAGAGCTCAAAATACCAGATAGTTACAATGTGAGGTTAATATATAAACATTTGTTCGGTCGAAATATTCTTTGGACCGAAAGATATTTCGGCCTAAAGATTGTTTCGGACGAAATATTCTTTTGGACGAAATATATTTTCGACCGGAATATCTTTCGGCTGAAAGAATATTGCCAGATGAAAAAAAATTGGTCGACTAAAATTCTACATGAAAATCGAGGGCATCGTCAAGGTACCTTCGATTTGACGTTCAATTGTTTGGATGAAAAATTATCTTTCGGCTGAAAAAATGTCTTTCAAAATTTTGGAGATCTGATTTTCACGAAAGTGTTACCCAACTCCATGAATTTAACCTTATTTCATTAATAATATAAGATCACTTACAAATATTCTCCATGAATGTTCTTCTCTTAAAGAGCTTGCCAAGATGACTCTGACCTGACAAAGACCTAAAATACCTTGCTGAAATACACCTCTGATATGTTGCCTCTATTGTTGATATACAACCCTGATATGTTGCTTTGGTATGTTGCCTCTTTATCACTGATATGTGCCTCTATTGCTTCTCCCTTAACCTGCATATCAAAACTGTGTTGAAGAGAGGGGTCGACCTCTGCTTATATAGGTTGAAGAGGAGAAAATGAGAGGCTCAGAATAGTAACTTGTTTGCATGCTTTAATCATAACTCAGTTTCATACTTTAGTTCGAACTTAGAACTAGAATTGAGACTGATATACTTTAGATCAAAAATAAAACTAGACTTGAGACTTCAGTTACAACTTAGCATTACACTTTAGTTCGAAAATAGAACTAGACTTGAGACTTCAGTTACAACTCAGCATTACACTTTAGTTCGAAAATAGAACTAGACTTGAAACTTCAGTTGCAACTCAGCATTACACTTTAGTTCAAAAATAGAACTAGACTTGATACTTCAGTTGCAACTAAGCATTACACTTTAGTTCGAAAATAGAACTAGACTTTAAGACTTCACTTACAACTCGAATCTTTACAAGGCAATTTGAAATTCTCTTCATGGTGGATAATGTTACACGTGCCAACGCACTAGATCAATATATTTATATCATTTGCAATATTAAGAATATTGTTTGTTTCTAGCTCATAGGAATTTTATATTCAACCTAACTTTTGCTAGATGCCTTGACTTTTTCTCATGTCTCACAAGGCTTGACTAGGTTCACAGAGGTTGTACGTTCCCCCTGACTTTTGCACTAGTCTATCTATGCTCACAGAAGTTGTACGTTCCCCACGACTTTTGCACTAGACTGTCTATGCTCACAGAGGTTGTGCGTTCCCCCTGACTTTTGCATTAGACTCACATAATATCTCATTCGCCTTGACTTTCGGTTTGACTCACAGAGGTTGTGGTTCCCCCTGGCTTTTGTCAATACCTCGCAAGACTGGTTGATTCTCCAAATCTCTTTGGCTTGATTCTCCAAATCTCTTTGGCTAGCCTCAGGGTGGCCCATATGACCTCTCATTGGAGAATGACTGTCGATGCTACCAAATTTAACAAGAATGCCAATAAAAACACAATGCATATGATTGAACTCTCTTTCCCTGACTTGGGGAGAAGAGTAAATAACAATATTGGTTTAAAATATCTCTTCTTTTTTA
Organism: Picea glauca; assembly: GCA_000966675.3. NCBI lineage: Eukaryota > Viridiplantae > Streptophyta > Pinopsida > Pinales > Pinaceae > Picea > Picea glauca. The sequence goes on from JZKD02S2186119.1 coordinate 3,525, forward strand.
GTTTTTCCTTTTTTTAGTTTTTCTTCCAACCTCTTGAGTTTGTTGTGGTCCAACTATAAATGTGTCTTTAAGTTTTAGAGTGTTGCATAAATATTTGTAATTTGATTAATTAGGCAAATATTTTGTTATTTCATGTTAAATCCCATGTTGATTAATTAGGTTTCTTTCCTAGGTCATATTTTAATCAAGTTTATCCCTTGTTAGATTCATTGGTTGGACATTCTCTTACTTACCTTGGATCAACTTTGATATTCATGCTTGATTTGGTCCACTTGGATTAGTTAAATATGCCCTTTTCGAGGCTCCCAATGCCTCATAGCCATCATGGGTGCACACTAGGGTTGACAAGGTCAAGGATTATTTTAAACTCTTTCACTCCACTCCTAGTGTGTCATCCACATGTTGTACAATTGGTTTGTGTCTGCCTCCCATAGATAAGAGAATATAATTTTAGCAAAATTCTTGTGTATGTGTTTAAAACCAACAAATCCCTAAGTTTGAACCACATATTAGTAGTTGAGGCATCCTACGTTTCCTAAATGGTTATTTGTCATCCTTTATATTCCCTAATGGATTTGCTTAGTCTATAAATAACCCCCATTTCATATTGTTTTGGAATTTTGGTCCTTATTTGGAAAAATATCGTTACTCTATTGGGTTTTAAGTTAGGCCTCTCGTACCTTTACATGAGCACCTAAGTTGCTTCAAACTATAGTCTATATAACTACCTCATAGTAGGGACTTACCCTCATTGTTCTCATCTCTTAGCTTGGATCCTTCTGTTTTTATCCATTGGTTGAGTTACATCTAGGGTTTATGCTTATTGGTTTATGTTGGATGTTCCCAATCCTTTTCCAAGGAGGATTATCATCACCACTATTGCAGGGAGAGCACCTCATAAATGAGAGTCAACCTCATCTATCATTTGGTATATTTAGTGTGATTGTGTCCATATACATTGAATCATTTTGAGACTTTTCTTTTTACGTACAACAAAAGAAGATTGGTTGTGGCTTGGAGCTTGGTGGAGTTCATACTCTTTGTTGGCTTCATCAATGATCACAACCTCTTCGTCGTTTAGGTGTGTTCACTCTTTTTCCTTCCAATTTTATTTGGGTATTTCCTTCTTTATTGTTTCCATGGTTAGATTTCCATTTATACATTGGATTTATGTCTTGTTAAAGAACCTTGAAACATAAGCAAAGTATCCATTTAAAATAAATCAAACCTTAGGAAAACATTAACCTAAGATTAAAAATGATTCGTGTGGCTTCACTTCTTCCCCTCATATCCCCCCCTTTATATCTCATATGCCTCGTAAACCAAGTGACAACTCTAGTCCTTCCTCCTTCCTCTTCATGGTGGTAGAAAGGCCATTTGTATGGTGGTGTGGTGCTTCACTCTAATTTTTTCTCCACATTTTCGTGATTCCACTCAAGAGTTCTTGTCAACCTTTCTCTTGTTCAAGCAAGAGGTTTCCTTATCTCCCCTACCATAGGGGAATTTTCATGTTTGTGGCCTTTGATATCTACTAGAATACTAACTCTTCCTCCACCTCAACATGTTCCTGAGATCATCCCTTCATTTGGTATCTGTCTTTCAAGTATCTAATCCAACATGAAAGATCTGCATACATGGTTGGTCTCTTAACAAGCAATGTAATGAGTATTCATCATTCTACTCACATTCATGGTGTTGAGATCACATTCTTAAGGCATTATCTTTTCACGATGTCCTCATGTTCAATTGCATCCTTCCATGTAAGGCCTCTCCCATGTGCCAAGCATGGAAGAACCTTAAATTTCTATGTTTCTCAAGTCCCAAGATTTATAAGAAGGTATTTCATTACCCAAACCAATGTTTACTATACATATGTTGGCCTTAGCCAAACCTACTCACAAGGGGTGGGTTCCCCCTCCTCTCCTATAAACTTGCAGGTTCCCCCAGAGTTTTCTTTCCCCTTATCTTAGTCTCAGCCTAAACTTAGCCCTATGACATGTCAACAAGTCCCATAATTCACATGGACACCTTATTATATCATTGTTTCCATTCATCCACCTTTTCTGTCAATACTTGTCCCATATAAGTCTTGCACCAAGCTTGTCATTATTCCCTTGACCATTGGTACTTTGACTTTAAACGTTCCCATGATGGCCCCTCAAGCCTTTCCTTAGATGTTTCTCCTGAGAACTTAGGCAAGCCAAGGATTCATGCAAAATTCACATAATATCCCCCATAGTTAAAATGCGTGGAATCAAAACATGAGCTAAGTCATGCATTCAAAAATACCACAAGCTCCCTTGAGTCAAGTAAATGTGTTCAATGCTCCTCTATATTCTCCTTGCCCCCCTTTCTAATGGGGAGATATTTACCTAAGTATGTATGTAATGAACACACACTCTTATAGCAAAGGTCACAGTACAACCATGATACCACCAAAATTTTAGACAAATTATTGTCCCAACTAACACTTTTAGCTATAGAGGATTCTCTTGGCCTCCCCATGGTTGTTGTAGTAGTTATCCTCCCTATTAAAAAATGGTGGTATAATATTCCCTCCTTCAAACAATAATGGAAACCCTCTGGATTATCGACCAATTTGTGTTATCTTTTAGGTTTAATATGAAAGTGTTTACACCATACCCTTTGTTGTATCTTTGTGGACATACACATTGGAGATAACTTACTCATGGATTACTATACCTTTACTTAATGCTTATGTGGTGCACTTCCTTGGGAGGTTTGTATCCTATGTGACATGGTGACATTATTCATAAGGTGAACATGGAGGGCTTGGTTTCTTGCTTAGGAAGTGAACCTATATGAGAGGAGGATAATTGGGGCATCTAGCAGGACAATGCTTATTCCTAGGTAGCATGGGACCACTTAGATACTTACATAGAGACTCGTACTTGACTTGAAGTTGCTTGGGTTGAGGAGCATTCATGGAGGTATGGTTCACTGTACATACCTCTTAATTTTAAATTTACCAAGTATATAAATATTTTTCTATATGTATTTTTTTTCAAATTTTTTTATTAAAAAAAAATACATTTCAAAAAGATTTAATTCCTCTAAAATCTTAATAAATTAAAAAATAAAATAAATCTATTAAAACGATTTGACACTCATATCTGAGTGAAATCTAGCTTGGAGGTTGGTCAAGGGCTAGAGGGTGTCCTAAAAGGCACCTTGTTTACACTATGAACCAATTACATTTTTCCATGAATGGATGTTATAAATAAGAGCCATGGGCATGCTAAGAAACCAAGATCTTCAAGGTATTGTTATGCTACAAGAAGTTTTCCTCCAAAATCCTCTTTTCTCTTTGAAGCCTTCAAGCACCATTGCAATAGGCCATTCCACTCACCTCTTGAGGGAATGGGCATTGTTTTTCTTCAACATTTTTCATTTCTTCCATTGTAAGTAGAGAAGATCTCTCAATTAGGGAACTCAAGAGCCCTCACAAAGAGGAAGAGTGGACTCATAAGACCCTGTCTTTCTCTACGGTGTTTTGCCTGCTAATCTATTGATCCATTGGTAGCATTATGTTGGTCATTGTTTGATTTTCATGGTTCTAAGTTTCTTAGTTGTTTTTAGTTATATTTCTTTTTTTTATGTGTGTTTGGTTTGTCTAACCCACTCACAAACTTTTGTCTTGTTTAGCAAGCTTATCTAAACATGAAAGTGTTAATTTTTTTCTCATCCAAGTGACAAAACCAACACAACACCAGTTGAGGCAATCGAGAGAGGATCATCCCTGACATCTTTTATTACCTCTGCTTCGGTTTTCACTAACAAAGGAGTTTTTTCAAACATTGGTAACTTCCTAGTTTTCTATAAGATTATCTTACCCGAATCCTTTTCAAACCTGAAAGAATTTAAATTGGCCACCTTTCAGGGCTTTGATGGTGTATATGCTCCTAATCCTAGCTCTCCCAATAGGAAATTTCCTCCCATGAGAGAGATGTCTATCAATGATCTTGGAATATTCATATCCATGGGATCTATGTTAGTTTGTTTTTCTTCTTCTTGCTTCTTTCATTGTTCTATTGTTGTTTTTGTTTCTTTTGCTACCTCTTTTACTATTGCTTCGACCTACACTACTTCTTCTTGCCTTTTGTGTTCGACCTCTTCTTTCCTTTTGCATTTGACCTCTTCTTATTTTCTTTTCTTTTGTTTCTCTGTATTCCTTTGTTTTTTATCCGCTGTTGTTTTTTGTCATTGGAAGTTAGCCTCATGTTCCCTTCTCTTCTTATTATCTTTTGTTTTAGCAGCTTCTGCCACTTTTCTCTTCCTCTCTTGTTCAATTGTTGTTTCCTCGATTTTTTTTGTTGTTGTTTATGTTGCCTCGGTTGTTGTTGTTTCTTCCTTGGTTGCTTCTTCCTCTCATATTTTCTTTTGATTCTCTTTAGATCTTTGCTCGTCTTCTACCCTGCCTAGTGGGTTGCCTCTCCTTTTGAAAATCACATCATGATAAGTTCTAGATCGACAGTAAACCTCTTATTTATCCTAGACGTAAGTTTTGTAATCCCACCTATATTTTTATTTGTTGCAGTGGGTGTTGACAACTTTCAGAGGATCATGCCTATGGAATCTCTCTTCGCTGAAGTGAAAATATGGTAGTGTTTTTACTTCTACATGTGATTCCTTAACATCCTTGAATGAGTATGACCCAACCCAGAGTGGGAGAGGAGGCCAAATAGACTTCTTATCCCTATATAATGTTTCTCCTACCCTACGTATCACCGTCTGGCATGTGATCCCTTGCAAAACTAACCAATATGAGATAAACTTTAGGAGCATGTGGAGAGATTTAGTAGCCCAATATACCCTTATATATGTTCCATATTCAAGGAGGTACAAATCACCTTTCCTCTTTACAATGTCCTGTGTTTTTTCTGTCATGCAAGGTGTAGGTGAATAAAAGAGGATATGGTAGAGGGGAATCAAGAAGTTCTCGTGGATTTTCTGATATTGAAAGTGATATTTGTGTTGTCATAGCACTTTTCAATATATGTGAACTAAGGGGTCCCTATGCTTCCATACCCATCCCATCAAAGGATAATAATGACTACGCACATCATATGAAGAGATACAACGACATGTGGAAGCTTGGAAACTCTTCTAGAGTTGTGTGCTTTATTGCTGCAAGTGTTTCATCCTGAGTAGAGGATAATATATCATCCCAGTTGAACATTGAACTAGAGGCCATGATATAATATAAGAGAGGTACCCATGACATCTTGAATTTATGGGCCTCGGGATCCCCATAAAGCCTTCATAGCATTGTCATTACATATTGGTATGACAACCTAAGCAAATTTGTGGGGTATTCATTAGATGGCATAATCTTGAACAACTTGTTTGTTTGTACCAGTTTTTCAAAAGTTCTTTTGGGATGTGAGGGAAATTATTTACTAGGTTCTTGTCTAATGAATTTTCTCCTTCCTCTAGATGATAGCAGGAGGCCATAACTAAATTCTGGAACGAGGTAATTGGGAAGCCTTGGGAATTCAATATGTACCTAGTATCCAAGTTGACATGTTTTACAATCCATGAAATGGATTCCTCGTAGGGAAATACTGCTACATGAGATACAACCTTGTATAATTTGGACCTTCTGGTGTTCCTGTATGTGTTAGAATCAATATATTCTTCAAGAAATTGTGAGAATGTATGGTTGTTGAACATATGATACACTTCACCCCATTTAAGTGAGGTTTCCTTGTCAATAAAACCTTTGGTATCATCATACACAGGTCTGGGAGTGTCGATATCTTCCTCTTCTAAATATCTTCTTGTAGGGGCCTCCTCAAGGGGAGCCTTATATGAACTCAATGATCCTTTTCTAGGATTCGTGGATGAATTTGCAACAAAAAATCATGACAATATCCCAAGAAAGCATTTTTTTCCTTTAGTATTGACAAAGTGAGTGTAAAAACAACCAATCTAACATTTATTGACTTTAGACAGGAAGTGATTTGAGAGATGGGAGGCCTTGTTTGTGGACCCGAGTGATATAAATATGTCTTGAGGAAATCAATGAAGAAGTGATTTCCTCACCGATAGAAGTTATATAGGCGAGGACATTCTCTTCCCTTCAATATCACTCTTAGCAGCATATAGAACCACAACCAAATCCGTGTCTCTTCCATTTGTTCTAAAACTGAAAAATGACCCACTACTTCCCTTGCCAAGGTCAAAATAGGAGTTTGGAAGGGGAACAAACAAAATACTCTTCATGTAATGAAAAGGTCGAGCCTCATGGTTCTCAAATTTCAATCAAGAAATGAGGGGGAAGGGAAACCTATTAGAAATTTTGAGTGGGAGGTCGACACCCATCACAGACATGAGTGTCCATGGCTATCTAAGAAATGAGTGATATTGGGCAAAGGGAGAAGATATGTGGTAGCATGGGATACTAGTTACCCCTACCCTGCTCTTTCTATTGGTTAGAATTCACATGCCTGAATGTTTCTTTAAAAAGATACCTAAGGGGGAAGAGGATAAAAGGATGGCTTGACAGGGGGATTTCCTCACCGATACAAGTTGTATCAATGAGGTCATTCTCTTCCCTTCAATACCACTGTTAGCAGCAGATAAAACCTTAGCCAAATCTATGTCTCTTCCATTTGTTCTAAAACTGAAAAATGACCCACTACTTCCCTTGCTGAGGTCAAAATAGGAGTTTGGAAGGGGAACAAATAAAATACTCCTGATGTAATGAAAAGGTCGAGCCTCAGGGTTCTCACATTTCAATTAATAAATAAGGGGGAAGGGAAACTGATTAGAACATTGAGTGGGAGGCTGACACCCATCAAATATTTGAGTGGCCATGGCTATATGAGAAGTGAGTGATATTGGGTGTAGGGAGAAGATATGTGGTAGCATGGGCATATAAGTTACCCCTACCCTACCCTTTCGATTACTTAGACTTTGTATGCCTAATTTTTTATTTAAAAGGAGACCTAAGGGGAGGAGGATAAAAGGATGGATCAATAGGGGATAACCCTAAAGTGTCTCCCCCATATTACTTTGTAAGTAAAGGTATAGAAAAAGACAAAGTATGGTGAGAGAATGGGATTTGTGTGCTTACCACTGGTGAAAATCTATGGTGGCCGGAGCCCAAAACCTATTGGGCAAAGTCCTTTTTTCCCTAGACTTGATGATTGGATGCACAATCCCATTGGAGAGAGTCTGTATACTTTGATTTGGTGAAATACGATGTGAACAAGGGGGCCAAAACGATGTCGTATAGCCTTCATGAGTTCCTTTTGGCATGGGAAGTGGTCGTGCTGGGAGAGATGGGATGGTTCGCATGCATGATAGATTTTGGGACCCACATATGTATATCAATGATCTGGATTTAGGAGCGGAACGAACTGATTAACATAATGAATACAACAAACACAAAGATATGAAGAATAACACAAATATCCAGTGAACAGTATCTTCTATTAAATAATGAAATAGGTTTAAAATGTAAAGTTGTAGAACTGAAACACTTGCTTGAATGGTGGTTGCTATCTCTGAGAAGAGATGTGGCTTTTATGCGCATCCCTCTGAGCAGAACGGATTACAATGAGGCTCCAAAGGCCTTTTTGATATTACTCATGAATGCAAAAACCATAGAAATCCAAAAACCTAACCCTAGAAGGTGAAACACCAAAAGTCATGTAGGCCCTATGGGTAAGTTGGTGTAATTTGGTACCTCAACTTCCCAGGGTCGTACCTTTTGCATACGACCTCCGTTTTAGGCGCGTGATAGCCCATTGGAAAGGTCTTTCAGAGAAATACACATTCCATTGCCAAAATTTGGCTCCGTCTATAGTTTGACTGTGGCAAGACAAAAAAAAACGTTTAGGGAGAGAGGCCACTTGTATCCACCTGGAGGATGTGTGGGGCTTCAGACAACCCTAGAAGTGTAGAACCCACAATTGCAATGCAATATGGAAGAACATGTTGAAAAAAAAATGGACATGACGATCCAGTTGGAATAGGTGGGTAGCCACTAAGATCCATTTGGATCAATCCTCCCCCTTAGGAAGAAATGGTCTCTATTGCATTGAGTTCCCCCATCATGTGAGGAAACTTCTACAAGATTTGGCCCTGGGTGAGCCACTTTCCTTGGTGTAGGAGTTTACCTACCTTGACAACTCGATAAAGTTGGATTCGTTGCTGGCAATTTCCCTTGACCTGTGTGTCCACTATCTGATCAGTGGATGCTTGTTCCATGCATTCAGGGTTGAGCTATGTTGGTGTCAGTTGTTCTGCGATCTCGGAGGTGTCCAATAATGGTGGAAAATACAGTTGAGGGAGGTCCACATTGAATACTGGATGCATAATAAGGAAGGGTGGAGTGTTGAGCTCAAAAACACTGCTACCCACAACCTTGGTGATAGTGTAAGGCCCATAATGAAGTGGGTGAAGCTTCCAATGGGGCCCGGTGAGACGCTCCTTCTACAAATGTAACTAGAATTTGTTGCCAACCTAAAATAGGTGTGGTACCCTGTGTTGATCATGGCGCTTCTTGTACTTAGCATTGGATTTCTGCAAAATCTCCTCGACCTGTTGGTGGATGTGTTGAATCCGCAGACGGTCCTTCTACAAATGCAACCAGAATTTGTCGCCAACCTGAAACTGGTGTGGTACCCTGTGTTGATCATGACGCTTCTTGTACTTATCATTGGATTTCTGCAAAATCTCCTTGACCTGTTGGCGGATGTGTTGAATCCGCTCAATGAATATGGTGGCTTTGTCGATAGCATACTGATAAGGGGAAGAGTCTATATGTGCAGTGGAAAGAGGAAGTGCAACATCAATGGATCCCAAGGGTTGGAATTCCAGACCCACCTAAAATGGGATATGGTCAGTGGAACTATGGAGAGCCCTATTGTAACAGTGTTGGAAATATGGGAGACTCTCGTCCCATGTACATGGATTCTTATAATTGTACATGCTCAGGATGTGCACAATCATCTGATTGACGACCTCTGTTTGGCCATCAGTTTGGGGGTGGAAAGTAGTGGATTTTGTAATCTTGGTGTCCAACAAAGACAAAAGACTTGACCAAAAGGTGTTGAGGAACATTTTGTCTTAGTCGAAGATGATGATCTGTGGTATCCCAAAGTGGACCCACACTCGTTCGAAGAAGAGATTAGCAGTATCTACTACTGTGACATTCTTCTTACAGGCTGTGAGGATGGCCATCTTCAAAAACCGATCAACAACCACAAACACGTAGTCATTTCCTTGCTTGTTAGACAACAAGCCAGACATGTAATCCATTGAGATGGATTCCCAAGGCTTCTCGGGAATAGGAAAAGGGGTGTATAAGCCTTGCTTCTTGATGGTCGGATTGGCAATGGCACAGGCAGTGAAAGATCTGATATACTTGTTGATGTCCTGTCAAAGTTTTGTCCCATAAAAATGTTTCTGAACAACGACCATAGTTTTCTCTACGCCAAAATGTTTGGCCACCCAATTGTAGTGGGATTCCCAAATCATCATTTCACGCTCACTTGTAGGAACAAAAGTATGGCCTAGGTGGCATAAGAGTTTGTCCTAAATGTGAAAATTAGTGACAGTTGTGCCTGTACCCAAGAGATGATAGGTGGTGGTGAAGTCTGGATCTTGTTGATAAAGGTGGGGCCACTCAGATGCTTCATGTCCACATGAATGGAGCACAGTGGTGAGTGTAGCCACAGGAGGACGACTAAGGCAGTGAGCGACAAGATTGGAGATACATGTCTTATACTTGATGTTTATATGGAACTGTTGTCGATAGGTGGACCACTTATGATGGCGATCGTTCTAAAATTTCCCATGTGTCTGTATGAACTGCAAAGGCTTGTGATCAGTGTGTATGATCATCTATTTCCCTGTAATGTAATGTTTCCATTGACAACAGGCTTGTACAATGGAATACATTTCCTTTCCATAGGTGGGGTATTTTTGGACAGTATCATAGAGTGTATCACCATGGTATTCCACCAGATGCCTATGTTGAGTGAGAACTGCAACCACTACATAGTCAAATGCATAAGTCTCAATATCGAATGGTTGTTGCAGATCAGGCAAGGAGAGTAATAGAGTTGAGAACAAATGATGCTTCAGATGATCGAATTCTCATTGATTCTCCTTCCCCCACACGAACTTGGCCCTACCACCACCCTTGTTCATCTAGCTAAGGGCCCATGCAATATGGTAGAATCCCAACACGAACCATCGATAGAAGTTGGCTAGTCCCAAAAATCTTTGAATTTCGATCAGTGTGGTTGGGGATGGCCAGTCACAGATGACTTGGATATTGGCTGGATCAACATGTACCCCATGTTCAACAACAATGTAACCCAAGTATTGGACCTTGTTCATTCCAAAAGAGCATTTTTCCAAGTTGACATAGAGCTTGTTCTGTCGCAGAGTGCTCAAAACCTGTTGAATATGTCGCATGTGCTCCTCCCATGTTCTGTTGAAGATGAGAATGTCATCCAAATATACTACCACAAAGGAGTTGGTGAAGGGTCTCAATACATCATCCATCAACCTCATGAAAGTGGTTGGTTCATTTGTTAAGCCAAAGGGCATGACTAACCATTTGTAGAGACCTTATTTAGACTTGAAGATTGTCTTCCATACATCAGTTGGTTTGATGGGAACCTTGTGGTAGATATACTTTAGGTAAATCTTGTTGAATACATTTTCCCCCTTGAGTTGGTCAAGAAGGTCATCAATACTGGGAATGGGGTACAGGTTGTTGAATGTGATTTTGTTTAATTCTTTGTAATCAATGCAGAGTCACCAAGTCCTATCCTTCTTCTACACCAGTACAATCAGGCTTCCACAAGGGGAGGAGTTGGGTCTGATGTGCCCCTTTTGAAGAAGCTCTTGGATCTGACACGTGATTTCATCATTCTCCATCAGCGAGCATCGATAGACTAGTCCATTAGGTAGAGGTGCACCAGGGGTCAGATCAATTGGATTCTTGACTTGGAAGCATCTCGGTTCCACTGTAGGTGAGGAGAATATGTCTCTATATTCTTCCATGATCCCGATCACTTGATTTTGCTACAAAGAAAAGTGTTGTGTAGAGGCCATGGATTTGGTGGTGACCTTCTGCTTACTGTGAGCACATATCACAAATAATATGAACTTCCCAATCTGTGAAATGACCTTACTGCATTTCTTAGTAGAGATTAAAGAAATAGAAGTAGGCAACGCTACCTCTGGGATCCTGTACAATTGTCTACCCAAAGTGATAATAACACTGCGGGGTCTAGACTCATACACAACATGACACTTCCACAAATATGGTTGTCCTAAAAGACCATCACAAACTTCAAGGGGAGAAATATCACATATTACCTCATATTTGAAAGGCTTGATGTCGTAGGGCAGATGACACTGTTGGTTGATACGAAGATATATTCCTTGGTGAAGCCAGCTGATGGTGTAGGGATGCGGGTGTGGTGTCATTGGTAGGTCCAACCACTTGAAGACCTATGCTGAAATCAGGTTCTTCTGACTACCGCTATTGACAATGAAATGAAGCGGAGCCCCCTTGACCCACATCTGCGAGTGAAAGAGGCATTCCCCTTCCTATGGTTCTTATGGCTCGCTTGGTCATAATTTGGTGGTAGTGACAGTGGCACTGGGTTCAACATCGATAATCTGCTTCCCTCCTTTATAATTTGACTCAGAATCAAAATCGACGTCTGACTCAGAAGCCTTCAGCTTGGCCATGAGGGACTGCTTGGAGTGACATTTTTCGGTGTTGTGCCAAGGACTTTTATGGTACTCACACCATTTTCCTGTGTCCTTCTTCATCTTCTCATTACCCTTCTTGTGTTGTGGCTTGGACTGGTTGTCCTGAGGGAAACCATCTCAACTTGGTTCCTTGTTGTGTGGGTTGGGGTTTCCTTTTCCCTGCTTCGACTGTGAGGGGTTTGAAGATCCAAACTCTCACTGTTTCTGATTAAATTTATGCTTGATCTTGACAACATATCTATAATCCGTGCCCAATGAGGCAATGTCCAGGAACTTCATTTATGTTTGAATGTATCTATGCAAACAATAACGGTATTTGAGCACCAAATGACGCTTAGAGTCTTTGATACCCAATTTGGTGCGTAGGGTATGGAAAATATTGGTGAAAGTCGGGACTGTCTGGTCCCTTTACTGACATAGGGTGGTCCATCTAGTGTACTGATCCTCGTAGCTTCCAACAGGGTAGTATTGTTCTTTAATGGCATCCTGGAAGGAATCCCATGTAGGGGCGACCATAAAAATTGTAGATTCCTCCACGACCCTTTTCTCAAAGTAAGTATCCCACTAGTATTTAACATGGGGAATGACCTTGAGGAGTGCAAAAGTGATTTTTTCCCTATCAAAAAAATTGTGGACCGAAAAATATCCTTTGAGCAGATTCAACCATTTATCTATATCATATGCATCTATCACTCCTTCAAATAATGGAATATCAAAATTTACCTGTACCTTGAAGGGGGTTGCATGGCCTCTTGATGAAGATGCTTCTCCTGTGGGAAACCGTCAAATGATCTGTGAGAATTTGTCCATCATTTCGTTCCTTTGTCGCGCGAGGGATTCCTCGAGCAACATTTTAATAGGATATCCTACTCCATCATATTTCTTTTCGTCCCCCATGGGTTTTTGTCGGGCTCGTCACGGTCGATCTTGTAATGGCTTGATTGGCTCAAGTCCCAACTTCGTGTACCCATATCTTGTCGGGGACATGCACAAAGAAAAATAAATGAAGAGTAGACCGCTCTGATACCACTGATCCAGATTTAGGAGCGAAATGAACTGATTAATTGATTGAATACAAAAAACATATAGATATGAAGAATAAAAAAAATATCTAGTGAACAATATCTTCTATTAAATAATGAAATAGGTTGAAACTGTAAAACTGCAGAACTAAAACACTTACTCGAATGGTGGTAGCTATCTCTGAGAAGAGATGTGGCTGCTACGTGCACCCATCTGAGAAGAATGGATTACAATGAGGCTCCAGAATCCCTTTTGATATTACTTATGAATGCCAAAACCCTAGACATCCAAAAACCTAACCCTGGAAGGTGAAATGCCAAAAGTCATGTGGGCCCTATGGGTAAGTTGGTGTAATTTGGTCCCTCAACTTCCCAGGGTCGTAACTTTTGCATACGACCTCCGTTTTAGGCGTGTGATATCCTGTTGGAAAGGTATTTTAGAGAAATACACATTCCTTCGTCAAAATCTAACTTTGACTATAGTTTGATTGTGGTGAGCCAAAAAAACAACTTTTAGGGCCCCAAAACGGCCCTGGAAGTACATCAAGATGTGCTGACATGAAAACATACAAAATAAGATAGTTGGATTAGGTGAGAGGCCACTCGTATCCACCTAGAGGATGTGTGGGGCGTCATACAACCCTAGAAGTGTAGAACCCACAATTACAAATCAGTACAGAAGAACGTGATGAAAAAAAAATGAACACGAGGAGCTAGTTGGAATCGGTGGGTGGCCACCAATATCCACCTGGATCAATCAGTGAAGAAGAGGGTTTTCATGCTGGTGTGCATCAAGGTAGATATGGATATTGAATGTCGATGTATCAATGATCGACCATCGATTAGGTTCTATCATATCGACGCAAATAACAAGATCGAGTTTCATCACATAGATGTTGGCAAGGAGATCAAATTTCATCGCATCGACACTGGAAGGGAGATTAAGTTCTAGTATATCAATGCCATAAGAGTGATTGGGATTTGGTGTGCCAGTGATTGATGGATGATCAAGCATTGATGTATTGGCATCATATGAAATATGGAGCTATGACGTATCGACACAACAATGTAAAAAGATGTATCTCTAATGCATCTAGAGGAAGACAAAGAAATCGAAGAAAAACCAAGCGTTGGCCCTCTTTTCTGTATCGACGAATATGAAATTATCTTGCCAACACTAGGTGTATCGACATTGAAAGGATGATCTCCTTTTTTTTATCGACGAGGAAGATACTTCTTCCACCGACACTAGGTATATTGGCGTTTCACAAAGATGATGAATTTCCTAAGGAAAATAAAGGAAAAAGATTTCAATCTTGCACTAAGAAAATCTAAGTTCCTTCCAAATGATAAAAAGGCTTCAAAAGAAGGAGGAGTGGCCCTATTCCATAACTAAAATCTATGGATTTGTAAATGAAGTTAATAAAAATGGGAGGAGTTAGTGATGTCACAACATGTCACTAATCATTTGATTGAGCAACAAAACTTACCATCAATTAAGAGCACCCTTCTTTAGTGAGTTAGGTTCTCTTTTATCTAACACTCACTAACTTAGTGAGTTACCCATATTTCCCAACATTATCCACTATCTTCAAATAGGATCAACAAAGAGAGTGAAAGCTACTATTATTGTGGATTATATAACAAAGAGAGGTAAATCTAATCTCCATTAAGGAATGATCATAGTCGACTCTTTAAATCCCAACAATTAAGATCTGTGGTCTCCATATATGACCAACCTATGTCGAATAATAAATATTTGAGAAACACATATAAATCAACATAAATTCATTCAACCTGGAAACACTGTACACATATCTACAAATAGATAAGAGAACTACCTAATGTATGTCCATATAGACCCAACATACCCATCAAATCATTAAATATTCATTGGACTTATAGAAGCGTAGATCTTCATTCAGTTGAAACACCATACCATCCAGGAAATGGAACTACCCAATCGAACCCGAGGAATCCTCAAAGCATAAAACCACTCTAGTTATGCAATAAAGTTGTCCTATTAGGTTCTCTATTATCTCTATTGTTCGGAGCAAAGATATTGTAATATGTAATATCAGTAGACTACTCATTGAGAGCTCACTTAATAGAGAAACATTGTAGTACTCCTAGTAAACCATCATCTTATGTCCTCGGTAGATAAATGATATACACCAACCTACTAGTGAGAAATCCAGTATCTCCTTCTTTAAATCAAGATAAGTAACCATTATTATTAAAGGGCTATTGTTTACTTGAATTTGTTTAATAGAAATGTAGAGACCTACCTACTATCAAACACTAGTAAAGTAAGAAGGAATCTCAAATTAGAAAACAAGTATAGTAAGAAATATAGTTATAAGTGTATTGTCAATCAGAAAACTAAGCTAAAACTAAACTAAACTAACATTATTAGTGAGGTAGTACTAATATCTACTACTCATTGAGAGCTCACTTAAACTCCAAATGTTTGGAGCTTAAAACAAACCAATAGAAATTCTACAAAAGATTGGAGCTTCAAACTTACCATGTTTATTTATTTACAATTGAATAAGAGTGTATACTTCCATCTTAAATCATTGATACCTTCAAAACTGTAGCAAGATTGATTACAATCTCAATCTGCAAATTGAGGCCAGAGAATTTGTTGAGTACGAAATCCCTAAAGTACAAATTAAAGTAAACAGTGTGGATGTTTAAATGGAAAATGTTGTATGTGCTCTCATCCAATACAAGCATTAATAATTAGCAATTTAAAACACTGAAGTAAGGATAATTAATTATGGGAAAACTGAATATTCATAACAAAGCAAGGAAAACTGATTTTTCAGTATAATTCCAATATTAAAAAGGACAACAGTTAACAAAGTCTTGTGACAGTTAGATGACTTTAAGCCTTCCTAGAAATAATCAAATACAAACCAACCCAACAATCGTACCTCTGATAAATCCATTCAATATTCACCTATTCACCTATTCACCATAGTTGCATAAATAACTTAACCTAGAAACTATAAAATAAAATACCTCAGCCTTTTTTTTCACACCAGAAAAAAGCCTGCTTCTTTTTATCACTGAGATTTAAGAACACTGCAAGCACGATGATGATTCCACTCACACCATATAATTATTTGACAGAATGTCCTTGTGCACCATATTTAAATAACGACTATAAATTAATTCACATATAATTATCTTAAATTGAGAGACATTAAGTATTAAAGGGATTAAAAATCTCCGGAGGAAAAATTAATATTTCCTACTTTTGACACCTCAAATCAAGGGCTAAAATAAAATAGATTTATGCTAATTTATCATGCCACCAGTGCCCAAGAAAAAAAAAGTAATTGGACCTTGCACCAACTCCTGCACTGATAAGATCAACCATTAATTTTCAAGGTATATCTTAAAATAAAGGAACCCATTTGTCATGTAAGCGAATATGAATACAAGTATAGAAGCATTCCAATAAAAATACATTACACATGTTTAAGCTCTCTTTCCCTAGATTGTGGAAAAAATAAATCACAACATTTGTTAAAAATATCTCTTTGTTTTTAGTTTTTCCATCCTCTTGAATTTGTTATGGTCCAACTATAAACATGCCTTTAATTTTTACAGTGTTTCATAAGTATTTATTACTTGATTGATTAGGAAAATATTTTGTTATATCATGTTAAATCCCAGTAAATTTGTTTGAAATATTTAAATGACCTCCTATAAAATTTCACCACAAGATCACAATCCACAACCTTGATTATTCAGAGACAAGCTTCCAAAAATATGACAGTTTCCATATACCATTGTTACACCATTATGTAACATCATATGCAATATTTGATATAGTAAACATTGGTCTGTAACAAACTAGACAGAGGATTGTTTTAGCAAACTCAAAAAGGTAAAATGGAAACTGTTCCAGATGATTTAGAATTTCACTCAAGTTTCCTGCCCCTTTTGGTTATTGTACATTTTTTTGCATAACCTTCTAACATTCTCCATCTTCTCTAATAATTGATCCTTATCTGCATTCTCATTTTCACTGAGCCACTCAGCTTCCCCCTCGAGAACTTCTTTGATGTTTTCAACATCTATCTTCGTCATCTCTCTCCTTAGATTTTCCTCATTCAATATTTTATTCATGTCGTAGATGTATTGATCTAATGCATTCCTCAGTTCCATTGTTTCCTTCCAGTGTTGATATTCAATTTTTAGTTTCTCTGCCTCTTCCATCATTTTTCCAATCTCATCATCACTCAATGTATCGCTTTGATTCGTCATGATGATCGCTTCCTTTATCTCACTTTTCTTTTGTTCCACTAAAACCTTGACAATTTTGTTTCTTTTAGCTGGTCTAGCCGAGTCTATCACTGCAAAGGTTTATTTTAGCTGGTGGCACACATAGTGATGAAGAGATAAATATATGGAAAACAAAGGAAACACAACAAGCAATACAATGAGTTACCTATTGTGTGAAATTTTAGACTTAGAATAATATTTCAAGGCCTAAAACACATACCCAAATACAAATAATCCAACAGGTTGCAATATAACTAATCTTGAATTTACTAAATGAATAGTTGATTATCAGGTTGCATGACAGTAAAAAGATCTATTGAAACAACAACTGAAAGGAAATGGAAATGCACATTGTACACATTCCAAATTTGCATCCAAAATAAGATAAGAAAATAAAAAGATTTGAAATAGAACATAATTTGTCACCAATAGTTATATTCACCAGGTAAGAAACTTAAATAGGTTTCCTTTGAAAATCCGGCTACAGTCCTTATGATTTCTTTCCCCAAAATCTGAACCCTTTTACATTAAAAAATCTATCTATTTAATCCCTTTTCCCCAAGAGAGTTTGACCACCTATCTCATCTCTAAACTTTCAAATTATCTTTACATCACAATCAGACTCTATGGGTACAACTTCACTTATTACTACTTAATTACAAATAGTAAACATTTGTTTGAACTGAGTGGAAGTGTCAATTCATAATATTCTCCTTAATTCAACCTCAAAAAGCATTGTTTTTATCAAAGGATAACTACTTATTACAAGTGGCAACACTGCCTCTAAATACACCTAAACAAAGTCATATTAGTACAACTAGAGTTGATTTTTTGATAGTTGAAGTAGAACATGATCATATCAATACATCTTCATAAGTTGTTTTTGGTTTTCAACTTCACATGGATGCCCATGTACACCAAAAACTGGAGATCAACCCTGAACACTAGACGAAACTCACCCAGAATTTGGAGAATTTATGGGAAAAATAGCCTCAAACCGTTTGATTCTCTCAAACCGTGATACCCGTGTCAAATATGAGAGGGGGTTTTGTGCATGGTCCCTTTCCCAACAAAAACCTCTTTCATTTTTCAAAAATACATTTCCATATTTTTGGAATGAGCACCCAAAGACTGATAAAAACAGGAAAAAACAGAGCATTTGGCGAATTTTTTAAAAACAGACTCAAATATCTCTTTTATTCTCCCAAACCATGATACCTGTGTAAAATATGAGACATTTTTTTTTGCGAATGGGATTGTTGTAAAAAAAAACCTATTTCAATTTTCACAAATTCACCTCCAGTTGTTAAGAAAACGCGTCGAAATCCAATGACTAAAACAGGGAAAAACAAAGTTTTTTCAGAAAATTTGGGCAACGCCTTTGATTTTTTTTTTTCCTGCAGCTTTTGATACTTTCTTTTTATATTTGAATGTTGCACTTGGATATATTGATATTTTTGTTGTAGCTCATGGATTTCTTTCTTCATTCTAACATTTTGTTGACTGATGCTTTCCACCTGTAGCTTCTTATCTTCCATGTCTTTACTTTAATCTCTTCTTTTGTGTCATGTAAAAACTGCTCAGTAACAAGCTCTGTATATGGGGTTATTCCATCAAACTCTTGCTTGGGATCCAGGCCAATGTCCATTGCACTTTTTTCTAAATCTGAGTCTGCATAGTACATTGTCTTCACAATTGCATATTTTATCCCTAAAGCCTCCCCTTTATTGTGTTTCAACCTTCTTTTATCCCCAATCATCTCTTTCAATGTGTGGATAACCATCTCTTCCATATTAGGAAATCTAGATATGTCCTCTTCAGTATCATCATCTCAATTACTATAGGTTGATGGTCTTTCAAAGAAGGATTAAATAGTGCTTTAGAATTCAACCTTAAGTGATTGGTGATCCTGGTTTTTCT
>JZKD02S2186119.1:33021-52420 GCA_000966675.3 Picea glauca
TACAAAGACTGTAAAAATACAGAGTGAAAGACTCGCTAGAATGGTGGCAGCTTATCTCTGAGAAGAGATGTGACGGCTACTCGCATTTGCAAGAAGATGATTACAATGAGGCTCTAAAATCCTTTTTACAATAAAAATGAATGCCAAAAACCCTAGACATCCAAAAACCTAACCCTAGGAGATGAAGCGCCAAAAGTCATGTGGGCCCCGTTTGGGTAAGTTAGTACATTAATTTCTCGGGGTCGTAACTTTTGCATACGATCTCTGTTTTAGGCGTATTATAGCTCGTTGGAAAGGTATCGTCAAGGAGATTCATTTTTTGGGATCAATAATGATGTAGGATATCATTGAGAACATCTATCTCGAAAAACCTTCATTTGGGCCCTCAAAATGGCCCCAGAAGTTAAAAACTGCAAAAAATAGTAAATTGCCAAAATTACCAGAAAACTATTTTGAGCCAGTCGGAAAAGGTGGGTGGCCACTGATATCCACCTGGATCACTACCCCTATGCCAAAAAATGGTTCCATTGGCGGGACTGAAATTGTGATTGCTGGGAACTGAAAGAAAAGAGAAGCTTTGTGCGTAGATATGTTGTTGTAATGCACAATATTCTACTTCACTTGCGAAGCTTTGTGATAAGAAAGAAACTCGATGGGAAGAAAAAGAGGTAAGATATTGAAAGAGGTAAATATTTATGATTTGATAAGAATAAGATAAGTGGAATTTTTTTTTTCGAAATCATGAATCTAGGTATGTTTGATATATTCTATCCTATCCTGAAAGATAGGGTATAGTTAGAAGAAAGAGTTGATATGAATAAATTTGATAGAAATAGAGAAAGATATGTTATTCCTATGCATAGAAAGAATTTTTGGACTAATAACTAGATGCAAGAACCTAGAAAGAATTTTTTGCAGATTGGAGGTCCAGTACTGTGATCCCAGTGCACAGTATAGGAGAAGTTGGGGAACATACAAGAGGAAGAGAGGATTGACACTATGTTATAACTGCAGAAGACCGGGACATCTTGCTAAGGAATGCCCTGGTGTAGGTCTTATTTGTCATTGTTGTAAAATAGTTGGTCATAAAGTTGAAGACTGTCCAAATATGATTGCTAAAGTTGAACAAATGAACATGAGTCAAGAGAATAAGAGCATATTAGAGAATCATAAAGAGAAAGAATCAGAGAAATCTCAGACTATGTTAGTACATTTAAAGGAAGTAATGGATGATCAAAAAGATGTTAGTTTATCAGAGATATTGAAGGAAAAATAGCGCATAAAGACAAGAATAGGAGACTTCGACATAGACTATGTCTTGGATGAAGAGACACCAGTGAATATTATGACAGAAAGCACTTGAGAAATTTTGGGAAAGCCTACTGTGGTACCTTCACTGGGAAGGATAGGCTTGTTTAGAGGAAAGATGGTAACCCTATGTGGAATAGTTACTAATGTACCTGTTATCATCCATGGAACATCGAAAAAAGAGGAATTTGAAGTTATTATGTTTATTGATAACAACGCCCCTTTTCCACTTTTGTTACGAACGACTTGGATCAAGAAGGATTAGACCATAAGGAAAGCAAAGGAAAAAGCTACATAAAAGAAAAAGAAATAACTAAGGGATTTCATAGCTAGGAAAATAGATCGACTGATAGAAGAACGAGAAGTTAAGTCGAAGCAATAGAAGGCAAGATAATTAATTGTCGAGGTTGAAAGAACACAAGAAGGTTTGAAGGAACTATCCAATAAGAAAGAAGACTTATGCCAGTAATCCCCAGCTAGAGGCTTCACTCATAGAGGATGGTATTGTCTTGGTCCATGGAGTGATGGAGGATGTGTCTGAAGATCTCTTGCAGAGATATGACGCAAAGCAAGAAGAGCCGTATGCAAGAGTTGAGAGGGAACTGAAGGAAATCGAATGAGCTATTCAAGTTAGTCGCGCAGTACCTATTGCACCCTCCTCATCGAAAATTGCAAAGTTGGGGGATGAGCCATCCCAAATTTGAAGACTTGCAGATGCAATAATGGCTCGACTTGAGCGACTTCAAGAAGAAAAGGAACAGTCCAAAGAAACCCTGAAGAAAGAGAAAGAGGAGATCTTGGAGAAACTACGAGTTGCGCGGTACTGTGTAACCGCGTATGAAAACGAGAGAGATGAGTTACGGGTGATGTTTGAGGGAGACAAAGAGAATATACAGAAGGAAATGGACCAGCTTCTCGTAGAGTAGATTGGAGTCAAAGAAGTGGTGAGCAAAGAACTTCTCTCTATGATAGGCTCGGCACAGGAGGATCATGAGGCAGTTGAGGTTCAAGTGACGGAATTCGTTGAGGCCATCCAACAAATTTAAGAAAGGGTAAAGGATTTGGAGCTTCAATAAGTACCAAGAACTCCACAGGAAGTACGCGATCAGAGGGAGGAATCCACTAAGATCACAATGGAAAGGATCAGATTCCTTGCCTCAGAATGCAAGAAACTAAGCGACAGAAGTGCGCAGACCTATGAACAACTCACGAAATATCTAGAGCTTAGAACGTTGGAAGTGCATCTACAGGAGGTGCAACAACATGAACTAATAGTCTAAGCATAGATGAAGTCACTCATTGTGATCGAGAGAATGAAGAGATTGCAAGAAAAATGTGTGGCCCAACAACATATTACTTCCATCCAGGGCAGAGTCATGGAGGTTACACAAAGGCTACAACCAGTGTAGGAGGAAGCATGCGCAGTGTTTAAAGATATCGAAGGACATGGTTTTCAACTGGAACAAGTGGTTGTGACAGTGGAACAATGCCTGGAAGGGCCTGTTACAGAGCAATTGATCTAGGAGTTTGTTGAGTAGGAAGCTCGGGAGAAGTGACAAGTCGAGGCATCTCTAGCTAAGCTCGAGGCCTTCAAAGCAGCATTTCCCAAATCTGAGTGACTTGGGACGAGACACAGGTCAGTGTTGGGGGCATGTTGGCCCATGACCAAGTTTTGAGGAAACATTGGTCAAGTTTGACAACTTTTGGACTTCGATAGGCTGGTCGAAGATGGAGCTCCTAGGCGGAGTTGAGATCGCAGGATCTCACTTGTTTTGTGGACCCAACAAGGTGTTCATTAGGGTTTATGTAATGGGTTATGGGATGTCGGCCCATGGGGTTACCCATGATTAGGCATTTTTGTAAGGAATGTAAAATCATAAATAAGAAATAATGTAATGTAGTAAGTAATATGTAGCTAACTGCAAGAGGCAAGTAGTTATGAGTTGCTTTGTGCAACAGACTATGTATGTAAGGATCTGTGCCTTATAGAGATGTTAGCTCTATGCCTTAACCTGATTTTGGGAAGGTGGATCTGGTGCGCAGTGCGCAGATCACCTATTTGGTGCAAAGCTTGGCTCTGTGGCTTAGTGCACAGGAGAATAGGAATGCAAGAGATTGAAGCCTAATAAAGAAAAAGAAGCACTTGGTGGACATATCCCCACACTGGGGTGAACCACGTATATCATGTGTTGATGGTTTGCTTTGTGCTATGATACTTATGTTGTAGATATTCTCAGTGCATTGATTATTATGAATGATACATATATATATGAATGCTTAGTTCTTTGTCTATGTTGAATGTGTTAGATCTAACTTTTGATGCTAAGTGTGATGTATATTTTGTCATTATTATTGCGTTGATTTGTACTTAGGGTTTTATTTGCGATGTGAATAAAGCTAATGAATTAATGTGTTTTTTTCCTAAGTACTCTGTGAAGTGTTATAATCACATATATGTGTCCCAACTTGGTTATAGACACTTGAGTCCTGTAACCCCCCTTCCTCTACCTTGGGTGAGACTTCGCCTACTTCGCAGGTGTTTCCGAAAGGGATAGTAGTTAGGGTTTTGTTGGTGCACTGTTGAAGTGTTGAACCCTGGTTCTGCCCTTGTGCCAACACCATCCTCAAGTGTTGTTCATGCTATTCCTCAAACTTAGAATATATAATAATGTCATCCAAATAGACAATGACAAACTTATATTAGTATTCTCTGAAAATACCATTCATTAAACACATGAAGACAACTAGTGCATTTGATAACCCAAATGGCACCACTCTAAATTCATAATGGCCATTCCTTGTTTGAAAGGCAGTCTTGTTGATGTCTTCTTTAATTCTTACCTGATGATAACCTAACCTGAGATCAATCTTAGAGAATATTTTTTCATTCTTCAACTAATCAAAGAGGTCATCGATCCTTGGCAAAGGATACTTATTATTTATAGTTACCTTGTTCAACTGCCTGAAGTCAATACAAAGTCTCAATGTTGCATCCTTGTTCTTCACAAATAATACCAGAGCACCCCAAGGTGACACACTTGGGAGTATATACCCCTTCTTCAGAATCTCTTCAATTTGCATTTGCAACTCCTTCAGTTCTGGTGTAATCATCCTATACGGGGTCTTCAATACTGGAGCTACTCTAGGCATCATATTGATGGAGAAATCCATGTCTCTTTTAGGGGGTAATCCTTGTATTTCTTTAAATACATCTTGAAACTATTTTAGGACTACATAATATTCAATATTTGACACTCTATCTTTATGTGTCTCTTCCATATGAGTTGAAAATATTTGACACTGTTTCCTGTAGCTTTTCTTCAGATGCAATGTTGAGATTTATCTGACAGTTATTGCCCTAGAAATTCCCTGTATTGACCTTAGGTTCCCTTCTCTATCCTGGCAAGTGAATGCTTTATTATTATAATATAAGATAGTATTTTGTTGGTCCAACCAATCCATACCAATTAGAAATTCATAGGAACCTAAAGGCAAGATGTTCAAATCTACCCTGGTGCTCGGTCCATTCATGTCCACTGGACATGACATAACCATATCATTAACTTTTCTTTTGGCCTTGGTAGCGATCTTCACCAACCAAGATATTCCATGATTTCTTCTTAGAAAATGCAATATTTCCACCATCATAGGATCTATATAACTATGAACAGCTCCTAAATCAATTAAAATAGAAATGGTTTGGTTTTTGATCTTACCTTCCACTCCAATCATATGTGACTGAAACTCTTCTTCTTTGTTGTCTAGGGGTGCATAGATCCTAGGTACACTTATGCCAATGTCCTCCACTATTTAAGCTTGTTGTACATTGTGAACATTTGTCACATTTTCACCCCTGTGGGGACAATATTTATACATATGATTTCCCTGACAACCCCAACATTGAATAGGTCATTGCCTTGGCATTTTCCCCTCTGTCTCAATTGTTCTGGTTTCTCTAGAAGTTGGATGTCCTTGAGGATTATTTCTGAAGAAGGGTGGCTTAGTCCCCTTCTTCCTTTGTTCCATATTGTATTTCTTCTTGTCTTCCCAAGATTTTTGGAAAGAAGGCCTTCCTTTATGTTGATCATAAATGCATTTAGCTCTCCTCCAATGTTTCAGGATCATCATATTGTATCTTGTCACTGATGAATGATGGTAGCCCACTCAAATACCTATGAATATTAACTTTCTCATCCCTGATTAAAGAAACATACTTTAGTAGTTCTAAAAACATTCTTTCATATTCATCTATGGTCATACTCCGAAGCTTGAGTTCAAGGAACTCCATTTTCTTGTTATAGTATCTCTTAGTCAAGTATTTATTTTGAAAATACTTCTTGAATTCCTTCCAAGTAACATTTTCCTCTTTAATATGTTGCATATGCACAAATTGGTCCCACCACATGGATTCCTTTACTTTGAGCTGATAGATGACAATTCTTTCTTCTACGTGTGAAGAGTAATTATGTAATTGAAAATACTTTCTCATGCCTAGAATCCATGTCTTTGCGTATTCATCCTTCTTGTGCTCGCCATCAAATGTAAGAGGTTTGATTTTGTTCATTTCTCCTTGTAGTTCATCCACCCTAGACCTCTTCTTATGCTTCTTGACATGGGATTGACTCGAGCTACTAGTTAATCTTCTATTGGAATGCCATGGGGAATGGTGGTGATTGCTTCTAACACTTCTTGTTCTCCCTTTCTCATCAGGAGACCTGTGACTTCCTGATTTTCTTGAGTCATTCTCCTTATCTATTTTATTTTCTATTCTGTCCAATCTTTGCATTAACTTTATGTTGAAGTCCTCCTGTTAATCCTTAGATTTCATAAGCCTTTCATTATCATCTTTATGACTTCGGACATCCTTTTGAAAAATTTTAATGGTCTCTACTAGGTTCATGCTTTATTCCTTTTGCTTCTCCATGTCCATTTGAGTTTGTACCTTCAATACCCATATGGACATCCATCCCTATGATCTCATCTTCCTGGATGTAAGCCCCCTGTGTATATTTCATCCTTCTACACTCTGTGTTGATCCTGTTCTGATCTAACAACTGTTAACTCTGCAAAATGATCATCCAACAGAACTTGTTAGGATGATTGATTTAACAAATTCAGGAAATTATGCTCAATTTTGGTTCCATAATGCATCAGAATTATTTCTTCTAATTTTTCTGAAAAATTTACTGCCCAGGTCAATTTTATGAGTGAGTAGTTATTTTCTACTGTTCAATACCTTTCCAACACCTACTTCCATGCTCAATTTTGAGTCTTGAGAAGAGCATTATGGATATTTGAAAATTGTCCTTCCTTGGAGGCAATCTGTGTATAGTTCCTCTTCTTCTTCAGATTTGAATTAGCTCTTGGACCAATGATGGATCCTCTAAAAATGCACACCATCCCTCTCTACTCCTTTAGGTGTAGGTCCGTACAAATTGGAACCCTGTGGGCTCCTTCTTTTAGCCCCTTTTTACCTTAAAGACAATAAAATATTTAGGCGCTAGCCCTTGTTCTTCAGTGGAAAACTCATATGACTGTGAGCTAGGACCCAATGCTTAACCACATGTGTTATTCGATGCTCTGGGAATTCAGAGCTTCAGAACTTTGGGCTTTGGAATTTCTTACAACAATTAAGCTCAACTCTCCTGAATGTTGAACTAGTGAACTCATGGATAGGCTCTTCGGAGCATCGTTGCTTCGGTGCTCCGTAGCTTTGAACTTCAGAGGATTTGTCAAAAAAACCCAACATTTCCCCCAAATGTTGAATTTCTGAACTTTCGGGGTCTCATTTGCTACTATGCACCAGGTGGTGCTACGTGAAAAAAATATGGAGATGACACGTGGCCTAAACGATGGGTGACACGCGTCAATTTCCAATTGGCACAAAAGATCTATGAAAATCATGAATCAGGATGACACGTGACACGCATAATATGGGTCCACATCACCCTAGGTGACATCACCATGCCATGTCACTACGACGCTCCTAGACTTTGGGACTCCAGGCTTCATAGGATTTCACACCAACGTACTTCAAAACACCCAAACGCCGAACTGGTGAACTCCTAAACAATCGCTCTCCAGAGCTTCACTACTTCGGTGCTCCAAAGCTTCAGGATTCGAAGAAATTCTCAGCATAACAAAACAAATCTCTTGAAAGCTGAACTTCTGAATAGGTTCTCCCTAGATCCTTTGGACTCTGGTGCTATGGGACTTCAAAACTTCGGGCTTCAAAGGAATTAACACCAACACACTTTAAAACACCTAAACGCCAAACTAGCGAACTCCTGAACCATTTCTCTCCGGAGCTTCACTACTTTGGCACTCCAGATCTTTGGGCTTCGAAAGTTTCTTCCTCTACAAACTTCAAAACCACTGAACGCCAAATTTCTGAAAACTCGAACAAGTGCTCCCTAGATCTTTGGGATTGCGGTGCTCTCAAACTTCATAACTCTAGGCTTCAGAGAACTTCCAAACATAATACTATAAAACTCTCGAACATCGAGCTTATGAACACTCGCTAATCTGTGGACACGTGCCCCAAAACACGAACGTTCCGGATTGGCTCCAAAATTTGGGACTTCGGGCAAATCTCCACTACACACAACCATAACCAAATTCTCCCAGAGTGTTGAATTGTTGAACCACTCGGGGATCCAACGACCCACCTTTTCTCAATGATCTACGATGTAGATTAACTCTGGGACTTCGGAGCTTCGAGGCTTTTGCCTCCTTTTCAACAAGGACTTAAAAATTGTTGAAGCAGTGAAGTACAAAATACTTGAGGGGTTAACCACCACACTCATTTTTCCAAATCTGACGGCTATGAAGGATTCGGTCCCCTCTCAAATAGATCTTGTCTGTTCTCCTTCTCATAAAGAGATATTTCTCTTCTCTAAGCTTGTAACTTAAAGAAGTCTCATGCACACTCCTTGTACTTCAAATTCGACCAATTCCAAGTCTGAATTTTCCTGAACATGTATTAAATTACAAATATTTCACCACTTTGGAAAATTTCCTCCAATTTTCTGAGAATTTAACAACAAAAATTGAGGCTTTTTCCCAATTCCACGCAAGTGAATCACCTCAACTCTTTTGGCCCATCTAGGCTTAGTGTTGAAAATTGGAGCTTTGATACCATATTGTAACATACCCAGCCTTAGACCGTTGGTTCATGCCACTTAAAAACAATAAATTTTTTGCATATATATATAACTTTAAGCAAACAAATACATCTGCAAATACACATATTCATGCGGAAATAAAAATGAAAATATACATGCAACATGCATAGGAAAAACCCATAAACATAAACACATGTATAAATAAACAACATGTAAATTAACAAACAATTGATACTTATCTTTGATATAAGACCACCAACTACGTGCAGACCTTCCATGATCCTCCCAGCCTTAGACCACCCTACTCAAAACTCTCCGCAGTGGGTCACCCCCGAGCTAGGACTAAACTCCACCTGGGTAAAGGGATTTCTAACTAGGTTGAAGCTAAACATAAAATAGGAATGATTTCATCCCAGGTGCCAACTCAAAGTAACAATCTATAGTCTCTCATTCCCCGCATGTCTGTCCTGTTATAACTCTATAATTTACCCAAGGTTGTGAAGGCAGTCACTAAGGCAACATCAAAACCACTTCAAGTCTTGGATCTAGCCCTCCAAGACTCAGAGAGGGATCTCTCTATCTGATATAACTTTGTTGGAAAGAAGATATTAGGCTAGTTATGCAGAATATGGGTTTGTTTAAGGATTTGGTATGTTGGGGATATCGAAAACTCGTATTTTCATTGGGCCATGGGGTCTACCTTTCTGAAAATGGATCTATCTCGGATGTAAATATTGTCACCACAGGGCAGGATAAAAAGACTGCTGGATCAAATTAAATTAAATGAAAGTGGAGGAGAGGAAAAAAAGGGAAAATCCACCAAGCAGAGGAGCAGATAAGAATTCCTATGCTCAACTTCAGATGAAAATATGTAGACCATGAAAAGACCAGAAACAGAGTGCAAAAAACAAGTTTTGTTCGTAATATTTCTTTCAATGATTGGATTAGGGAAAACATCAAATGGATTAACAGAGCAAGAAAACAGTTACTGAGAGAAAAACATCACCAGGGAGTCTAACACAAGAATCCTGCAGTTACAATTTTATTTCTGGAAAGTCATCAAGAAAATTACAATGTATCCCCTGTGGGGCATGAATCATGATCTCGATCATCAACCCTTTTACATTTAAACGCACATCAATAAATAGGATAGATCCCCCAACAATTTTCCGAAGTCGGATTCAACCGCCTCGGCCAAAAATAGCAACAAATCCCCAAAAATCCTGAACTGTCTGCCATGAAAGACGGGCTGAATTTCTGCAAAAAAGGGGTCCACACAGACTTTTGTTTCTCTTCAATGCTGACACCTAGGAAAAAAATGAAGGAGGTTATTGTATATGGGAATGTTCTGGACAAAAATTTCCTTTGGTTTTTCAAAATTTGCCTCCAGCTTGCCGTAACATCTCCCGCAAAATCGAGATTGTAACAGAAAAACCAAAAATTTGAAAAATGAGGATGTGTAGCGTCCCCCAACCGTCATCCCTCTGGCCGGTAAAACGCTACTGTGCGGAACAACATCATTCTCATACTTTATTAATAACATGCATTTAAGTCATATTAAACACATTTAACTCAGAGTAAGCACAAGATTACTGCTAACATAAATAATCCCTGTCATTAACAATAATTCATATGCACAACAAAATACATGATACATATAAGTAGCACAGGCATGCAAAACATAATATTAAGCATAAGCTGATACTTATATTTGAAACCGTGGTAGTTCCACCAACAACGTGCAGGCCTTCCACGAACCTCACAGCCATAGACCACGCTACTCATCATGCTCAGTAGTGGGTCACCCCCGAGCTGGGACTAAGCTCCACCCAAGGCAAGGAATCCTGGTCTAGGCTGAGGTTACAGGGAAAACTGCACAGAATAACCGGAAGGATTCTTCCCAGGATGCCTTCTTACGCCCACTACGCATGGACTCTTATTCCCCACATGCATGTTCCACCTGGGAGTATACACCTTCACAAGCACATTCCATGAGTGCTTCACCTCCCTCTCTGGGTCTCGGCAATAGGCCGGATCAGGAAGTCTTAGATCTCCATAGCTGGTGTTGGACTCTCTCTGGAAGAATACCACTTCCCAACAGACTCCTTCACCTAGAAATAGCTTCTAACAGGCCTGATAGATTGCCTCTTCAACTAAGGGCCTTAAAACCCAGTTCTTTAGCCCCCTTCCGACTCAATTCCCGCACGGTGAGGATAACCACAACAATAATAGCAATTCGTTTAACTCACAGTAACAGTAGCAACAAGAATTTGGGTATGGACATCCAAAAACGACAACAACCCACACTAAGACACAACATGGTTCAGACAATTACAGGGTGCTCAGACTTCACAGGAGACATGGCTCAGTCTGCGAGTTTGCCACTAGTTTCAGGGTGCATGACAAGGAATCAACGCAGAGGTTCATCGCAGAGTTAAACATAATTCACGAAGGATGGGGAATGGAGAAGTGACTCAGGTGGAGAATGGAAAAATGAAAGAGCAAACAATTTTCTTGTGAGGGTTTCCTTCACGGTGCGTGGTTAAGAAAATGCAGATGCAAAGGCAAAACAGGTTCAAACGGGCATCACGGTGAACTCAGGCGGAGGTTGACAGAATGACCGAACCACCCCCACAACTGACTTCTGTAGTTTTTTAACTGCATGTGCCTGGGTCGACACATGTCACCCATGAAGCTGCATGCACTCCATCAGCATGCGTTCCTCTCCAGGAACTTAGGACACAACATATATTTCACATGGCTTTTGGAATAATATTAAAATATTATTCCCAAGGACTTAAGCCCCTAGGCTCAACACTTAGCCTCTCTTTCCAATCCTTCAAGCCCCCAATCTCTTACCCACTCTATGGAAGCTTATTTCCCCATCACTCATTCATCATGGTCAGTCTGCACACAGCGGTGTTTATATTTTTATTAATGTTCTGCATGATTACATATACAAAAGAAGGCTCCCAGACTTAACACTTAGGCTCTCCGGCCTAATAAAACATAAGCCCACCAACTTATATAAACTTGGCTCACCAGCCTATAAAAAATAATTACAATTCATAATGCAAGCTCTATACTTCATAGACATGATTTACAATAGGGCTCGACCTTGGGGACATTACAATCCCCTCCCCTTATTTTTGCACTGTCCTCGATGCAACTTTACACTGTATCTGCAAGCTTTTCAAAATTTTCAAAAAAGATGCGGGTACTCTACCCGCATAACATCTTCATGCTCCTATGTCGCATCCTCAGGACCGTACCAGGTCCACTGGACCTTTACAATCCCTATAGCTCGATTCCGAAGTTGTTTGTTTTTCCTCTCCAATATGCGCACAGGATGTACTTGCAGGACACCTTCTTGTTCCACCTGAATCACATTCAAATCGATAACATGATTATCATCTGGTATATATTTATTAAGCAATGAAACATGAAACACATTATGTACAGTCATGGATGCAGGTAATGCAAGCATATATGCAACTGGCCCAATCCTTTGCAGGATTTCAAATGGCCCACAAAATTTGGCTGCCAACTTGGTGCAACTTCCTAGCTTCAGAGAACTCCTGTTAGCTTTCACTTTCAGGAAAACATGATCACCCACTTTGAAATCTTTGTGGGTTCTGTTCTTATTAGCATAAATTTTCTTCCTGTCCTGGGCAGCTTTCAAATTCTGCTTAATTTTTATCATTTTGTCCTCCATCTCCTTGAGCAACTCTGGCCCAACTACTGCTCTATCAGCTGGATTATCCCAGCTCACTGGAGTATTGCACTTTCTTCCATAAAGTGATTCAAATGGGCTCATCTTCAACGATGCATGATACCCATTGTTGTAGGTGAATTCTACCAAGTGTAGGTAGTCTTCCTATCTTGATGGTTTGTTCATCACATACATTCTCAGTATGTCTTCTATTACTCTGTTCACCCTCTCTATCTGTCCATCAGACTCAGGATGATAAGTTGTACTAAAGTTCATATTCGTTTTGAATCCTTTGAACAATCCTTTCCAGAAATTCGAGGTGAATTTCAGGTCTCTGTCAGACAAAATTATTTTAGAAATTTTGTGCAATCGTGCCACTTCCTTTATGAAAATATCAGCAACATCTGTTGCCTTGTGAGTAGTTTTCAGTGGAATAAAATGGGCAGCTTTTGTAAGCTTGTCCACCACCACCATGATCGAATCCTGCAACTTGCTTGTTCTGGGCAATCCTGTAATAAAATCCATTGTCACCACTTCCCACTTCCACTCAAGAATGGGTAAACGTTGCCGCAACCCTGCTGGGTGCCTATGCTCAACTTTAAATTTCTGGCACTCAATACATCTGGCTATGTATTCAACAATATCTCTCTTCATACCCGTCCAAAAGTAATGGCTCTTGATCGTTGCTACTGTTTTCTGATATCCAGGGTGCCCTGCATAAGGCACATTATGCATCTCCTGCAAAATCATCTGTTTCAAGCACTGGAAATTGGGTACAAAAATTATGTTCTTGTACAACAGTATTCCATCGGTTTCCAATTTATAAATTTCCATCTTATGTGACATATTACCCTGCTGTAGCTTGGTTATCAATTCTCTGTATTGCAGATCTACATTTGTAGCCTCCATAATTCTTCTTTTAATATCAGTTTGATACATGCTAACAGTTGTAGCATGTAATTCATGCACCCTCCTACTGAGTGCATCAACCACTTTATTCTCCTTTCCTTTGATATGCTTGATCTTAAAGTTGTACTCACACAGAAATTCCAGCCACCTACTTTGTCTATCATTTAAGGTTGGCTAATCAAACAAATATTTCAGACCGTTATGGTATGTTCTGAGTTCAAACCTCCTTCCCATGAGGTAATGCCTCCATTTCCTTAGAGCGTGAATGATCACTGCCAACTCCAAATCATGAGTGGCATAATTCTTTTCGTGCTCTTTCAGCTTCCTGGACTCATAACAGATTAGAAATCCATTCTGACTAAGAAATGCTCCCAACCCTTCTTTACATGCATCTGTGCACACCACAAAATCCACATTTGGATCTGCAATCCTCAAGATTGGAGCGCTGGTTAACAACTGCTTCAATCGCTGGAAACTTTTCTCACACTCTTCAGTCCACTAAAACTTTTTCTCCTTCCTTTGTAAGGAAGTGATAGGGTGAGCTATCTTTGAGAACCCTGCGATAAACCTTCTGTAATAGCCCACTAGACCCATAAAGGATCTAACTTCCACCACATTCCTTGGTGCTAACCATTCTCTGATGGCCTCAACCTTCTCAGGATCCACGGCGATCCCTTCTTCTAAAATAATGTGCCCCAAGTAATGGATCTGCCTTTGATAAAATGAGCATTTACTCAACTTGGCATACAACTGGTGTTCTCTCAACACTTGCAGCACCATCCTCAGGTGTTGTTCATGCTCTTCCTCTGACTTGGAATACACCAAAATGTCATCCAGGAAGAATATGATAAACTTGTCTAGATAGTCCCTGAATACACCATTGATCAAGCACATAAAAATAGCAGGTGCATTCGACAACCCAAACGGTACCACTATGAACTCGTAATGACCATACCTTGTTCTAAAGGCGGTCTTGTTGATGTCTTCATCCTTTATTCTTACCTGGTGATATCCCGATCTGAGATCTATCTTCAAAAATATTTTCGCACATTTCAACTGATCGAAAAGATCTTCGATCCTCGGCAAAGGATACTTGTTCTTGACAGTTACTTTGTTCAACTGTCTGAAATCAATGCACAACTTCAACGTCTCATCCTTCTTCTTCACGAACAAGACTGAGGCACCCCAAGGTGACATGCTTGTGTGAATGTACCCCTTCTTTAGAAGCTCTTCAAGCTGCAATTGCAACTCTTTCATCTCTGGCCTACTCATTCTATAAGGAGCTTTCGACACTGGAGCTGCTCCAGGCATCAAATTTATAAAGAAATCGATATCTCTCTTCGGAGGTAGTCTGGGTACCTCCTGAAATATGTCTTCAAACTTTGTTAGTACCGCATGGTCTCCAATATTTGAGACTTCATCTCTGGATGCTTCCTCCACACAGGTTGCAAACAATTGACAGCCTTTTATGTAGCACTTTTTCAACTGCATTGCTGAGATTTCTCTAACAACCACAACTCTGGGAATTCCTTGGACTGTTTTCCGATTCCCCTCCTCATCTAGGCATGTAAATTCCTTATTATGACAGTCCAGGAGGGCATGGTGCTGGTCCAACCAGTCCATCCCAATTAAATAGTCATAAGAGCCTAAAGGTAGAATATTCAATTCATCCTTCGTACTCAATCCCTTCATGTCCACCGGATAGGACTTAACCAACTCAGTGACTTTCCTCTTGGTTTCTATAGCCAACTGCACTAACAAAGACTTTTCATGTTTTCTTCTTGATAAATGCAAAATTTCCACCACCCTAGGATCTACATAACTATGGCTAGCCCCTGAGTCAATTAAAATAATAAATGGTTGGTTGGTAATCATACCTTCCACTTCAATCATGTGCGACTGAAATTCAGCTTTCTTGTTGTCCAGGGCCGCATAGATCCTTGGCATTCTACTGCCCATGTCCTCCACTGTTTCAGCTTGTTGAACATTATGGACAACTCTTGCTTTGCCATTTTTATGGGGACAATCTCTGTACTTGTGGTTCTCTTTACATCCCCAACACTGAATGGGTGTCTGTCTCGGCCTTTGTTCCCCCACTTCAGCCATTCTCGACTCTCTAAACGATGGATGTCCTTGAGGACTATTTCTAAAAAAGGGAGGTTTGTTTCCCTTCTACCTCCGTTCTTTCTTAAACTTCTTCTGGTCAACCCAAACCTTTTGAAAGGTAGGATTTTCTCTTTGTTGTTCATATAATCATTTCGCTCTTCTTATTGTTTCTTCCATAGTATTAGGATCATCATACTGAATGATATCCCCAATAGGAGGCGGTAATCCACTCAGGTACCTCTGAATCTTGACAAACTCATCTTTGATGAACGAAACATACTTCAGTAATTCCAAATTTTTTTATTCATACTCATCAATGGTCTTGTTTTCCAGCTTGAGTTCAAAGAACTCTTTCATCTTTCTGTCATAATATCTTTTAGTTAAGTATTCCCTCTCGAAATACCTCTTGAATTCTTGCCATGTGATGTCCCTTTCCCTAATGTGTTGCACCTGCACAAGTTGATCCCACCACATGGATGTCTTTCCCTTCAGTTGATACATGGAAATCCCGCCCTCTGCATGAAGGAATAATTCTGCAGTAGAAAGTATTTCCTCATACCCAACAACCAAGTTTCGACATCTTCCTCCTTCTTATGTTCTCCATCGAACGTTGGAGGCTTGATCTTGTTCATTTCCCCTTTCAATTCATCCATCCCAGATCTCCTATGCTTTCTAGTAGGAGATGGGCTTGAACTACTATGTGATTCCCTACTGAAATGCTTTAGGGAGAGACAACAATGTTTGTTGACACTCCTTGATCTTCTTTTCCTCTCAGGGGTTCTGCAACTCCCTGTTTTTCTTGGGTCACTCTCCTTTTCCAATTTCCTTTCTATTCTTTCCAGGTTCTTCAACATCTTTAAGTTGAATTCACCCTGTCGATCCCTGAACCTCATGAGCTTTCGGCTATCGGATCGGCGATCCTGGGCATATTTCTGCAATGTTTCAATGATTTTCATCACATGCCCATCCTTATCCAATTCTCTTCCATGCCCATAGGAGTTCGATCCTTTGACTCCCAAGTTGACATCCCTTCCTTCTCGTTCATTCTCTGAATTGGAGTCAATCAACACCTCTTCCATTTCTATACTCGACGTCGATTCGTGGCTTTCCTGACACTCGTTGAACTCTGCACACACAACATGCACTCAACCGAAGTTTATCAGGCCTTAAACCCTTAATAAAACTACAACATTCATAAACCAATGCGAATAAGAAAACATTTTGATTCCACAAATTTTCTGAGCTCTGTTTGGCTTTGCAATTTATGATGATAGCCCCCGTTTTCTTAGTCCCCAACCCATGCATCCATGGGCCGTGATCAAATGATAAACTGCTAGGTGCTACAAGGCTCTCCAAATGAAACTTCGGGTTTCAGGATTTCAGGGCTTCAAGGTTTCGGGTTTCGGGGTTTTGGTCCCGAAGGTTCTCGCACTCGCTTCCCTCTCCAACTCCTGACTTCTGAAAATTTGATTTATCTCCCCCTGGGCCCACAGCACAACTGTCACCAACCAAGGTAGTGACACATGGTGTCCTTAAGAAGATCCACATCACTTCCAGTGATGTCATAGGGTCCCACCACTTTCACTCTTCGTTTCGGAGTTTCGGGCATAAGGAGTTCGTGCATCCACACATCTCGAACTTTCATTTGCCGAAATTCTGAAATTACGTTCTATCATCTACTTGATTCAACAGTCCTGATTCCCCACGATCTAATGACTCAGATCTCATTGGAATTTCACGTATTGGTATTTTGTGTGTCACGAGGTCGAAGGATTTTCCATCTTCGTCCTCCCTATTCCCGAAATTTCGATTTCTTCCTGGACAATTAATGGTCCAGATCTCTTTTAGATAGACGGTTGTGATCCAATCGTGAATTCACATTTCGTGAATTCTCATGAACTCACCCTTAGACCATTTCAAGTCACGAGTCAGTGAAAGGTTGATCGCTCTCCACGCGTCCTTTCCGATGGACGGTCTTGACAAATTCAGGATTTCGCATATCGCGATTTCCACACTCCTATGCAACTCCAAAGGGTTTTAAACCTTGTGCACGTTCTCCATATTTGACGGTCGTGAGGGTTATCCTTTCCTCCCGAATAGATTTTATGGATCCAACACTTCTGGTGTGGAGTTCTCTCTCTCCCTGTGGCCATATACCACGCCAACTGTATTTTTATAATACCACTACACCTCCTGAGCTTTGTAACACGGTCAAGTAGTCCGTTGACACTCAAAAACATTCTGAGGTCTGAAATTATTCCTCCAGACATAATTTCTTCTCAAAACCTAGGTCCAAATACCACTTATCTGGCCCATCCAGGCTCAACGTTGAAACTAAGCTCTGATACCATACTATAATGTTCCCCGACCATCATCCCTCTGTCCAGGAAAATGCTACTGTGTGGAACAACATCATTCTCATACTTAATTAATAACATGCATTTAAGTCATATTAAACACATTTAACTTAGAGTAAGCACAAGATTACTGCTAACATAAATAATCCCTGTCATTAACAATAATTCATATGCACAACATAATACATGATACATATAAGCATTACAGGCATGCAAAACATAATATTAAGCATAAGCTGATACTTATCTTTGAAACCGTGGTAATTCCACCAACCACGTGCAAGCCTTCCACGAACCTCACAGCCTTAGACCACGCTACTCATCATGCTCATTAGTGGGTCACCTCCGAGCTGGGACTAAGCTCCACCCAAGGCAAGGAATCCTAGTCTAGGCTGAGGTTACAGGGAAAACTGCACAGAATAACCGGAAGGATTCTTCCCAGGATTCCTTCTTATGCCCACTACTCACAGACTCTCATTCCCCACATGCCTGTTCCGCCCGGGAGTATACACCTTCACAAGCACAGTCCATGAGTGCTCCACCTCCCTCTCTGGGTCTCGGCAACAGGCCAGATCAGGAAGTCTTAGAGCTCCGTAACTGGTGCTGGACTCTCTTTGGAAGAATACCACTTCCCAGCAGACTCCTTCACCTAGAAATAGCTTCTCACAGGCCTGACAAACTGCCTCTTCAACTAAGGGCCTTAAAACTCGGTTCTTTAGCCCCCTTCTGACGCAATTCCCGCACGGTGAGGATAACCACAACAACAATAGCAATTCGGTTAAATCATGATAACAGCAGCAACAGGAATTTGGGTATGGACATCCAAAAACGACAACAGTCCACACTAAGACACATCATGGTTCAGACATTTACAGGGTGCTCAGACTTCACAGGAGACACAACTCAGTCCACGATTTTGCCACTAGTTTCAGGGTGTGTGACAAGGAATAAACGCAGACGTCGATCGCAGAGCTAAAAATAATTCACGAAAGATGGGGAATGGAAAAGCGACTCAGGTGGAGAATGGAAAAATGCAAGAGAAAACAATTTCCCCGTGAGGGTTTCCTTCACGGTGAGTGGGTAAGAAAATGCAGACGCAGAGTCAAAACAGGTTCAGACGGGCATCACGGTGAACTCAGGCGGAGGATGACAGAATGACCGAACCACCCCCATGGCTGACTTCTGCAATTTTTTAACTGCATGTGCCTGGGTCGACACATGTCACCCATGAAGCTGCATGCACTCCATCAACATGCGTTCCTCTCCAGGAACTTAGGACACAACATATATTTCACATGGCTTTTGGAATAATATTAAAATATTATTCCCAAGAACTTAAGCCCCTAGGCTCAACAATTAGTCTCTCTTTCCAATCCTTCTAGCCCCCAATCCCTTACCCACTATGTGGAAGCTTATCCCCCCATCACTCATTCATCATGGTCGGTCTGCACGCAGCGGTGTTTATATTTTTATTAATGTTATGCATGATTACATATACAAAAGAAGGCTTCCGGCCTTAACACTTAGGATCTCTAGCCTAATAACACATAAGCCCACCAACTTATATAAACTTGGCTCACCATCCTATAAAACATAATTACAATTCATAATGCAAGCTCTATACTTCATAGACATGATTTACAATAGGGCTCGGCCTTGGGGACATTACAAGATGAAAGACAACTACGATTCTCCCAATTGGTGGCACCTTTGCAAAATATGGAAGAGGTTTTTGTTCTTCAGCCCGCGATGAACAATAAACTCTTTCGGTTTTTTAAAATTCATCTCCCTTTGCCCAGAATCCTCTTCGTAAAATGACTGGTTGAAAATGTTGCGAAAGCGGTTTTGTTGGGGATAAGTGGTATTTGTGCCCCCCCTGAGGT